>MU226255.1:345977-363249 GCA_018584345.1 Thuja plicata
CATAGCTTAGCTTGCATATTCATCTTAATCTAGCTTGTATTGCATTTCATTCTTGATTCTTGAGGATATTGGCATTCTTGCCCTTGTCTTCATTGAATCTCCCATTGCATGGTTTATTAGCAAGGTTGTAGGTTTCATAGCTCTAGCTGAGAGCATTCTAAAAACCCTTTCACTCCATGCCTAAGGAGCTATGGATCAATTTTTGAGACCTCATTCTTGAGTTTTCTTGAATGTAAGGATTCATAGAAGTGTGACAACATTTATGCACACAGGGATCAAAAGGCAGTTGAGTGCTCCTAGAACACCTCAACATAATGAGATTACAGAAAGAAGAAATAGGATCATACTCGACACATCGTGCACTATCATGATAGAAGGAAAAGTTGCACACACCTATTGCAGAGATGCAGTCAATACAGTAGTCTATACTATCAATATAATTCAATTAAGGCTAGGTGCAGACAAAAAACCTTATGAACTTTAGTTTGGTAATGTACCTATAGTAAAATACTTTAGAATATTTGGAAGCAAGTGCTACATCAAGAGAGATGACGATGTTGGTAAATTTGATGCCAGAAGTGATGAAGGTATTTTCCTTGGTTACTTTACTAAAAGCAAAGAATATAGATATTTTAACTTGAGATTGAAGAAGATAATTAAAAGTACACATGTGAAGATTGATGAGAAGTTTATGATTCAAGAGAGGTATTATTATTATGCACCTATGATTGAAGATGAACCCAGGCCTAGCAACAAGGAAACTGTTATTGAAGAAATGTTTGATTCTATTGATGTAACATGCAATGACCCTGAAACAAGCAAAGAAGAATAACAAACAATAGATGATGATGTCACACCTAAAGTTCCAAAATTCACAACTAGATACCATTCAAAAGATGATATCATTGGAGATCAGAGCAGTAGAGTTTTGACAATATCTAAAGCAAAAGGTTTAATAGTTGATGAAGAGGTATGTTTACTTTCACAAATTGAACCCTTAAGTGTTGAAAATGCATGTAATGATTCATATTGGCAGAAAGAAATGAAAGAAGAATTAGATCAGATAATCAAGAATGATACATGGGAACTAGTCCCTAGACCTTGTGACAAAAATGTGATTGGAACAAAGTGGATATTCAGTAATAAGACGAATGAAGAAGGTATAGTGGTAAGAAACAAAGCAAGTCTAGTATGTAAAGGATATGTGCAGAGAGAAGGAATAGACTACACTGATACATTTGCCCCTGTGAGCAGACTAAAATCTATTAAATTGTTTTTGACCTATGTAACATTCAATAACTTTAAAGTATATCAAATGGATGTCAAGTCAGCTTTTCTGAATGGTGACTTGAGGGAAGAAGTTTACATAGAACAACCTGAAGGATTTAGTTTATCAGACAAACCGGAAAGGGTATGCAGACTAAAGAAAACCTTTTATGGACTTAAACAGGCCCCAAGATCTTGGTATGAGAGACTTGATGGTTACTTGACAAATATTGGATTAAAATAGGGAGCAACAAATTGCAATTTATTCATAAGAGAGACACCAGATGGAATACTACTTGTTGCTATCTTTGTTGATGACATTATATTTGGAGGTAATGACAAACTTAGTGCAGAATTCACCAAAGAGATGCAAAGTGAGTTTGAAATGAGCATGATTGGACCTATCAAATATTTTTTGGGATTGAATGTAAAACAAATAGACAAAGGCATATTCATAAATCAGTCTAAGTATGTGAAGGAGATATTGAAGGCTTTCAAAATGGAAGATTGAAAACCAGTAAGCACCCCCATGATAACATGAAGCAAGCTTTCTAGAGAGGATGATTCCATAGCATTTGACAAGACACTATACAAGTCTATGATTGGAAAACTCATATATCTTACTCAATCTAGACCATATATTTCTAATGTAGTTGGCATTGTTGGAAGATTTGTAGTTGAACCTAAACAAAATCACCTAATGGAAATAAAAATAATATTCAGATACTTAAAGGGGAATATAGACTATGGTTTATGGTATCCTAACTTAGAGAATATACAAATTCATGTGTATACATATGCAGATTGGGCAGGTTGTGTTGATGACAGGAAGATTACCTTAGGAGGAGCAGTATTTATTGGAGATAGGTTGGTTACTTGGACAAGAAAGAAGCATAATTGTATCTCTCAGTCGACAATAGAAGCTGAGTATGTTGCAATAGCATTGAATTGTTCAACAATGGTTTGGATCATATAGATGATTAAAGACTTTGGTATTTAGATTGATTATCCTATTTTTATTCACTATGATAACACTAGCACTATCAATATGTCAAAGAACCCTGTGATGCACGCAAAGACAAAACACATTGAGATCAAATATAATTTTCTAAGAGAAAAAGTTGCAGAAAAAGAAGTAAATTTGGATTATGTGAGAACTAAAGAACAATTAGTAGATATTCTTACAAATCCTTTATCAAAAGATACTTTTGAGTATCTTAGAGAGAAGCTGGGAGTAATTCCCTTTCCTGAGTCTGACTAGAATTTGCGGCAAGAGCATCAGTCCTTGGTGACTAATAAATGGTTGACTACTCTACTTCTGGAGTAGTACCTATGCTTACTTGTTTTTGGTGCCCTTTTCCATTGATGTCAAAGGGGGAGTATATAGTTAGGGGGAACATATACTCTAGGGGAGTGTACAGTAATGAAAAATACAATAAAAAGAGATGTAGCAGTTAAGAGGAGCTTTTGATGAGGATATTGAGAAGATTGTAAAAAGAAGGAGGATACCTTGGGTTGATGGTTTTTTTCATATCATATGTTTCCATCAATGTCAAAGGGGAAGATTGTTGAAGATTCACTTCTGTGCAAATAGTTGATTGTATGTTTGTCATTGATGACAACATATAATATACAACAGTGTCCTGTATGCAATTATCAGTATAGATATTCTGGATCCTTGCGCGTCAACATTTATGTTGTAGACATTTTCTGGATGCCATGTTCATATATGCAAATTTAGATATGTAATTTTAGTTGAGTTATGTTAATCTATTTTGGCAGTTATAGTTTTTGGAGATTATCTGTTAAGAGCTGACGTATTTACATTATTTCTTGAGTTACACCTATCTTCAGGATATGTGTGTTTGTATTCATGTTTAGTTATGAGTTAATGATGATCATCCAAAGGTGCTAAACATGTTTTAACAAAAGTGTGATGTTTGAGTTAATTTGGTAGAGCCGACTATGTGAAGCGACACGTCCACTCATTTTGAGTTGCACGGTCCTAAATTTTATTGCATGCTTAGTTAAGCCGACAAGGAAGTTTCTAAAGTGTTTCCTATAGCTGTCATGACCTTATCCTTGGGGAAGATACATATAGCAGTTCAAATGTGATCACTAAGTGTGTAAAAATGAAGTGAAAAAGAAAAGAAAGAGCAGAGCAGAAAGTAAGATAGTAAAGCTCCATCATTCATCAATTGAAGATCTATGTGAAGAAGTAGAAGAAGATTACAATTCACTAGAACTAATCAAGAAAATAGATCTACTCAAATAGTTCATTATCAGATATAGTGTATATCTACCTTACAGAAGGTTGCAACCTTCACCATTTGAGCAGTGAGCTCTTGGACAATGTGTCCTCACCCCTAACAGGGTTATCTGTAAAAGACTCCTAACAGGGTCTGACCTTTGACCAGGTCTTTGTACTTATGGAATTGTAAAGATCAACTCCTAATAGGGTTGCAAGATCTTCTAACAAGGATCATTATAAAATAGTACAATTATTTGTGGGTGCTAATTCCCACTGGGGTTTTTACCTAATTTGGTTTTCCCTGTTACCAAAATTGTGTTTTTCAATTTTGTGTTATCTTTTTGAGTTTATGTTTAAAAGTATTCTGTACTTAATTGAAAAATAATTGAATCTTGTAGATAAATGATTCACCCCCCCTCTCAGTTATCTCTTGGGACTATTCCTAATAGATTCTACTTTTTGGGATGAACCCTTGGATAAAGACATTGATTTATCCCCTCCTTGTGAAGAATATTTGATACAAGAGGGTGATTTATTAATGGATGACATATTCATACATGATGGTGACTCTTTTTCTAAAACACACTCCCCTTATGCAGACATTTTAGAGAAAGAGGAAGACATTATATATGCTTTACCTCCATTTGGGATTCCTTCTAGTGATGAGACATTAGCGGAGAATGATATGAATTCCCTTAATTCTCTCCCTCTTAGTGACGATCTTATGGAGAATCAAAATCCTACCTCATCTCCTCCTAGGATGTATTCTTTTCCTTCTTGTGAACCTATTTATAGTGTCGAGACAACTAACATGGTATATCCAAAACCCTTTTTGACTATCAAAGGTTGTCCTTGCATTACTATCAAAGGTAAACCTATGGAGTCTTTAGAGTATTTCAATGATCAAGATTCGATAGCTTACACTTATCATACAAGGAATAACCCTCAACCTAATCTAGTGGTTCCTACTTATTTACCACCTTCTCAACCCATTCTTCCTCCTCCACCCTTTCTTCCTAGCAAGGAATATGATTTGATAAACCGATTGTGCAATACCCCTGCCAAGATTTATTTATGGGAGCTTATTCAAACTTCACCTACCTACCATGAAGCCTTGTGAAAATA
This sequence comes from Thuja plicata, assembly GCA_018584345.1. Taxonomy (NCBI): domain Eukaryota; kingdom Viridiplantae; phylum Streptophyta; class Pinopsida; order Cupressales; family Cupressaceae; genus Thuja; species Thuja plicata. The sequence goes on from MU226255.1 coordinate 350,620, forward strand.
TCTAGCAACTCTTCCTACTTCATCTCCTAACCAAGAGAACATCAATGCCTTCTTACAATGCATGTATGCTACCCCGGGTCCTCCTGACATTGTATTCACTCAAAAGGATTTACCTTCTAAAGAAGTACAAAATCAATATGATGCTCTTATGGTTGCTTTCACTATCAATAAGAGTATCATTCACATGACCTTGATTGATAATGGATCTGGGCTTAATATTTGTATCATGGACATGCTCAAAGTGATTAAAGCCGATCTTTCAACTATTCAACCTGACAATGCTCCTATACGTGGCTCTGATAATATTGATACAAAAACTTTGGGCATCATTACCTTACCTATCAAAGTAGGTCTGATCACCCTGAATACTCCTTTTCATGTTATGCCTAGACCTCTTAATTATAACCTCCTTTTGGGTAGACCTTGGTTGCATGAGATGCATGTTGTTCCTTCCACCCTTCACCACAAATTTAAATTTATTCACAACAACATGGTGTATACACTTCATGCGGATGATGCACCAAATCCTTGTTTGAATATTCAAACCCACAATACTCCTATTCCTAATCGTAATCCTTCTTCCGCTAATGCTATTCCTGGAGATGATTGGGGAACCTTGGATTTTAATCCTACCTTTATTGGAGAGTATAAGGTTTCTAATCTTGATTTTATGAAGCTACAAAGAGAGTTTGAACAACGAGCTTTTGCTTCTACTTCTAATTCCCTTCATAATAATTTTTTCGATGCTTCTACCCACTATGAATATGTCAAACCTACTAGTGATGACATAGTGACTATTGAAGTTCCATTGACTCCTTCTGATATGGCTTCTTGTTATGGTCATGGTTATCATTTACTAGTTAAACAAGGATTCCATGGTCAAGGATGTGGTAAGCATAAACAGGGAATTCAAATGCCCTTACAGAATGGGGGGCATGAGCATTCTTATGGATTGTGATTTAATCCTCAACAACACATAAATATTACCAAAATTTCAAATAACACTTCAAAACATGATGAACCTATGAAGGAATTTAACCAAGAAGCTCTTTTGCCTAAACTCCTTCGTGCTAAGATGATTACTAGACCTAAACGCAAAAAGAAACGTAGTCCACACTTGAAGACTCTTTTTTTTTTTTTTGTATCATAGATTTCATGATCACTCTACTAATGAATTTCAAGCTTTATGTTATAAGATTAGGAAGCTCATTGATAGTAAAGTTATTTATTTAACATGTGGGAATGAGTTATATTTCAATCCATTTTTCTCTAAATAACATTTATGTTCCTATTATGGAGCTCCACATTATGTAAAAAATGTTATCCTAATCCTTGGGGGCTCATTGTCTTTCATAGTGTTATGAGTGATATAATAGGCCCCCTTTCATCCTTGTCCCTACGCTTGGGGGGCAAGGATACCAACTCCTTATCTTCTATCTTTTTGGGATCCACTTTTCTCTTGGTTAAGCAGTATCTATCTATTATGTGATATCTGATCATACATGAAAATTTTGGTTTTCATTGAGGATATATGTCCTTCATCATAACCTATTTCATTGTTTAACATTAGGTTTCCATGGTTGATAAATCCCTCACATTGGAAACTGAATAGTGTGCTATCCCTCACAAGGGTTACTTTTTCACTTCTATCTTGATATCTCTTTGCATTTGTCCCTTTCATGGCCTCATAGGAGCTATGACCTTCTTGGCTTGGACTGGGTATTGTCTATGGATATTGTCTTGATGCTGAAGAAGGCTTTATCCTTGTTCTTTTCTTTCCTTAACATGTCAAAAATAGTATGTATTTTTCCATCTTAAGGAGGGGGGCATATATACGACCTCCATCATTTTATATTATGCATTTTTCTAACCTTTTGTTTTACAACATGCTAAATCCTCTAAAGTTAACACACATAAGTTTCTAAATCCTGAAGAGATACACATTCAATTACAATTTAATATGCTAAATCCTCAAAAGATAACACACATAAGTTGCTAAATCCTAAAGAGATACACATTTTACAAATGTATTCTATAGTGATATAAGGATATGGATCCATGGGTACTTCATAAAAGCTATTACAAGACACACTACATAATCCACAAAGCTGCCAGAAGGTGCAAAAATTTATGGAGTGACTATCAAGTGCTTTTTTGGTGGGCCATCCTATCCTTTTGTGGTTCACAGTGAGATACACACATCTTACTGGGCGAGCTAACCACTCCTCTCTCTCTCTCTCTCTCTCTCTCTCTCTTTAATTGGTGATATCTCTCTTATCAAGATCTTAGGGTTGATAAAGACTTAATTCCCTAGGGGATTGAGGACTCCTTTGTCCCTTTTGAGTTCAATAAGATTATCTTTTCTTCATGATCTCCTTTACCAAGAGTTTGCATCGAGTCCATACTCTTGCTAAAGTGGGGGCTAAATGTATAGTCAGAAAATAGAAGCACTTCCATTGTGGACTAGTTTAGCCTTTCAAGTAAGTGGTTTGGGGTCATATAAATTTCCTTGAATGGGTCTCTGACTTGGATCTATCTTTCCCCCCTGTTCTGCCCCATTTCCCACTTTTCTCTGGCCTGTTTCTGGCATTCTAAACTGCAAAACTGAGATTTTTGACCTCAGGGTCAAAATTGACCTTTTTGGGTCAAGGTCAACCTCAACCTTGACCTATGTCAAGGTCAACCTCAACCTTGACCTAGGTCAAGGTTGACCTCGACCTTGACCTAGGTCAAGGTTGGCCTCGACCTTGACCTAGGTCAGAATTGACCTTTTTCTGGCCCAAGGTCCAGATTTCAAGTTTTCAAGGTTTCCGAATGTCGGGCTTCAGAAAGATATAATTCTCACTTTTGGGTTGACTGTTTTGGGTTTTGGAAAGATGAATCTTAAATTATATTTAATATAGGTCCACTTCTAGAGGTATGGGTCTAATGAGAATTTAATTCTCCTATGTAGGCTTCTCTAGAAGATTGTGCCCTAGATTTGTATATAAGGAAGCTTTCTCCTCTCATTTTCTCTATCCAAGAAGAAATATGATCTAGACCACCTATACATTGAAGGAATTATATTTTTCCATTAGTATACTTAGAGAAAAACATGATTTGCACCATCAGTTTACTCTACACCGAAAGACAGGGCACAACACTATCCGACACCAAGGTTACCCGACAAACACTGTTAAGTGTTATCCGGTGATAAAAAGGTAAAAGATACCTGATGAGTAACAACAGTGCTACCCGATGGAACAAAAAAGAGAGGAACCTGATAGATATAGGGAACTTGATGAATATTTTAGTCAAGGAACACCGACAGACTGCAAGTTCAAACTGACGACCAAGAACTGACAGTCAGTTACATCCTGCAAAAAGTGGATCTGACTTTCCACGTCAGATAAATCACTGAAGTTGTATTTATAGCTTCTTGTTTTTCTTTTAAATCCATTATGTGTGGAGGAAGCAATGTAATTTTTATTGTTTTAATTAGTTTTACTATTTTAAAACATGCAAAATAAAGATCAAGGTCAAGTGTAAACCTTGGATCTAAGAGTTAACATTGTAATACGTGAATTCCAAGATAGGTCAAATACTTGTATAAATAGATGCTCAATCCATTAAGAAAACAAGTTGATCAATGAAGATAGTAGCCACAGAGAGAAACTAAAGACTAGATAGAGAATTCATCAAGAAGAACACAAACAGAATCAAATCAATTTTCAAGAACACAACAGAGGCTACCGACAAGCAAAGAAAAGGTACTCATCAATCACTTAAGGTGATATTATTATTGTAAAAGTTTTAATGGATCTATAAATCAGAAATAGTAGATTGCATATAGTCAAGTCAACATTTGTACTCATTCCAACAAGTGTAGTACACTAATGAAATCCTTTCAAGAAAGGTGGGCTTAATCATCCTATTGTAAATAGCATAACTGAGTGCACACTTAAATCAGTGTTGCTAAAGCTCTTAATAGAGTAGATCTTAATAGGTCTCCACCTTAATACTCTTAACAGGGTAGATCATCAGAAGTGATCAAATTGTAAGCCTTAACCAACTCCCTTCCATTTTACAGAGAGTGAAGTTTTGTGGGTGCCATCCCCACCACAGTTTTTACTTCCTAACATGAGTTTTTTGCGATACCATATCTTTGTTAGTAATAAATGAGAGGGGGGGGGGGGGNCCACAGTTTTTACTTCCTAACATGAGTTTTTTGCGATACCATATCTTTGTTAGTAATAAATGAGAGGGGGGGGGGGTGAATCAGTGGCCTCAAAATTTATCGTTCAACTATTTACCACCAATCAAACAAATCTTAGATTATTAAGTCCCTACAAGATGCATGCCACAAAATACTTATAATGATTAACTGTCTATCGGTTTCCCTTATCTGTCCTTATTCTCCTTGATTACCGATAAGAAGTAAAACTATTTACTGAAATGCAGTAAATAAGCAGAGTATACCAATCCATCCAAAAATGCATATGCGAAATGTAAAATAGTAAAGTAATAAACCATACACACATAACATATGGATTTTAACATGGAAACCCTGTTAAGGGAAAATACCACTAGGACTGGTACCCCAAATTTTCACTCTTCTGAAGTGAGTCATGTTAGGAGCCAATCCTATTAAAGGTTACAAACACACTATTAGGTGTGACCTTGTTGGAGGATTTTTCACATAGAGGTTGTCACTTAGTATTGGGCATCTATTGCTACCATCCTTGAATCAGCCTCCTTCTTAGACTGTCAATAGGTATCAGGAAAATCCAATGCTAATTTCATGAATCAACCTTTTTGGCACTCCTTGAGATGTACCTCAATATATAGAAGACTATTAAGTCCTGCTCTATTAAGAGAATTGACGCTTCAATGGTTAAACTGAAACACTATGACCTGTTTCTAATGCAACTTTGAATTGCAGATTTATAGATCTATTTAAGTACATTACCTCTCTGATCAATGTATTAATTCAATTCTTTGTGCTCCACACTTTCTTCTCTGTGATGATGTGCTTCACTATTCATTGGTGTCTGCAAAAGTCTTTAGCTCTCCTTTAGCTTGATTGATCAGGAGTGTATGAAGTTCTTCTTCATCAGTTTCTCTTTAGCATCCTCTTTTTATTCACTCCCCTTACCATGCATACGGAAATGAATTAAGCTTGTCTCTTATATAGACATGATATTCACCGCTTTTTGATTCTTGATTCTTGGTGTGAAAAACAATCCAGCCAATTTGATTTAAAGCATAACTCCTGATTTGTCTCGTAGTTATCTTCATGCCCGCTGTATAAATAAACTTTAAATCAATTACTTAACTCTGGTCAAATAAAACAAAGAAATCAACCAGTTAAGTCTATCTTTAGCTCTTGCCAGCTAGATATTTTGTCATTTTCTAAACTCTCTATTCTGTCACTCAACTCTTTAGTTAGTTGTCGGTTACAACTGCCAGTTCCATTGGTGTTACTCCAATTAGCTTTAGGATCTCTGTCTGTCGAGCATCATTAGATTTTACTCATCAGGCATCCTGTGGTTTTGCTTCATCAGGTAACACTATCTTCTACTCGTCGGGTATTATTATGACTTTTCTTCTTTTCCTTTACCGATGGTGTGCACTCCTTCGATGTTATTTGTCACTTGGTGAATACTTGACATTTATGCATTGCTGAAAGTATAACCTTCGTTCCATTGATTTTTTTGAAGTCTTTGGCATTATATACATGACCGTATAGATGATATGAAGTTGACATCAATGACAATACAAACCATTAACTAATTTAATGTCTTGCATTATCTTCAACTTAACATTATCAAACATTCAATCGGTTACATGTCATCAATCTCTCCCTTTGGCATTGATGGCAACATAATATATTATCACACTATACTTTTTTTAATACAATATGAAATACAACAGTTGAGATTCATCAAACTACCGATCATTTTATTCTGTCAACCAATAAATGTCTGATCACCGATAAGCTCTGTTTTAGCTTAGATTTGATTCTTGCAGCTTTTTACTTTCTGATGTGTTGAATCTTCTTCTTGTGTTAATTTCTCTCCTTTACCTATTCTCTCTTTGTATGATGTCTTTTTCTCTTTTCAACAACTCTCCCTTTGTATAAACTTTCATACGATTTGCTCTCCCTAAGGATATAATCTCTCCCTATTGGAGTAATATGATGATGGATAATCTTTCTCATAAGAATGTGATAATATGGATAATCTCTCTCCCTTTGACAACAATTTCAAACAAATATCTCACAGATATCCGACATTCATGTCAAACAATCTTTTCTCTCCATCCATAATATATTCCTTGAATTTCCCTTATCCATCAGTAATACATTAATATGCTCTGGTGCTCGATTTTCATATATACCTCTTTGTATATAGATGTATCTTTGAAGTTCATCTCTTTTCTCACATCAACATGAATGATATTCTAATAATATGTAGGCTGATGTAGCCTTCAGTCATATTACTGACTGGTAGACAAGGGTTTGACCCCTAGTCTCTTTCTCAAGTACTCAAATGTATCCTTGGGCAGTGGCTTGGTGAAGATATCAGCTAATTGTTCTTTTGATTGCACATACTCAAGTATCACCTCTTTTCTTGAACTTGTTCTCTTAAATAATGGTACTTGATTACAATGTGTTTAGTCTTTGAATGCATGAATGGATTCTTGGAAATGTTTATTGCACTAGTGTTATCACAATAGATGATCACTGGTTCTGAGATCTTCATATGCATACCTTCCAGCAACTGTTTGATCCATGCAATGTTTGAGAAATTTGCAGCAGCAACAATATATTTTTCTTCTACAGTAGACTGAGAGATGCATCCTTGCTTCTTGCTCATCCATGTGACAAGTTTGTCACCCATAAAGAATGCTCCTCTAGTTGTGCTCTTTCGATCATCAAGATTTCTAGCCCAATCAACATCGGTAAACACCTTAAGTTCAAATTTGCCTTATCTTCTATACCATAAGCCAAATTCCTCAGTATTCTTTAGATATCTTAAAATTCTTTTCACAATAGTCATATGTGATTCCCTAGGATTAGCGAAAAATCTAGCAACAATTCCTACTGCATGTGCAATATCTAGTCTAGTATGTACAACATACATGAGTTTTCCAATCATTGATCTATACAAAGTCTGATTTACCTCTATTGTCTTGTCTTCCTTTGTCAACTTACATCCAGTAGCCTTCAGTGTTTCGACTGGTTTGGAATCTTCCATCTTGAATATTTTCAGGACCTCTTTGATGTATTTGGACTGTGTAATGAAAATACCTTCACTTTGTTGAATGATTTGTAGACAAAGAAAGAACTTGATCTCTCTAAACATAGACATCTCAAACTCTTTGCTCATCTCATCAACAAATGATTTTCATAGCATATCACTGCCTGCAAATATGATGTCATCAAAAAATATTTCAGCAATCAAAGTGTTAGCATCAGTATCTTCTTTCAAATAAAGATTATTGTTTTCACTAGTCCTTATAAATCCAATACTTATTAGATAGGAATGAAGTCATTCATACCAGGCTCTGGGAGCTTGTTTCAATCTATACAAGGATTTGTGAAGTCTACATACCATGTTTCTCTTATCTGGATCGACAAACCCTTCTAGTTGTTCAATGTATACCTCTTCTTCAAGTATTCCATTTAGGAATGTTGACTTTACATCCATTTGATATACTTCAAATCCTTTATATGCAGCATAAGAAAGTAGTATTCTTTCTCTTTCTAGCCTAGCAATAGGTGCAAAGGTTTCTCCATAGTCTATACCTTCCTCTTGCGCATACCCCTTGCATACTAGTCTTGCTTTGTTCCTTGTGACTTCTCCATTCTCATTTAGCTTATTCCTGAATATCCATTTTGTACCGATGACATTCTTGTCATCTAGTCTTGGCACAAGTGACCATATTTTGTTCTTCTCAATCTGCTTAATTTCATCATTCATAACACTTATCCATTCCTCATTATCTAGTGCATCATCGACTGATTTTAGCTCAAACTCACAAATTAAACAATTTGAGTTTAAAGACTTACTTCTTGTTCTTGTACCAGCTTTCTTATCTCCTATGATCTAGACCTCTGGATGGTTCCTTCTTACATATCTTGCAAGTACAGGTACAGTTCTTTGTTTATTAGCTTGATCATCATTTTGATCTTCATTCTATTCTTCATTACCTTGCACATTATCTTGATCATTATCCTAACCGTCGGTAACAATAGTCTGACCATCGGTTGCAACATTCTGTTGTTCTAGAATTAAGCACTATTGCTCGGGTAGAGTGTTGGATTCTTCACAATATAAAAACTTGTTGTAGTCCTCTAGCTCTTTTATTCTTTCCAGCTCATTCTTTTCTACAAATTCATTAATCTTTATATTTTCACTTTCAACTATTTTGTTAGAGGTCTTGATGAGACATTTAAAAGCTTTGCTTTTGGTAGAATACCCCAAAAAAATACTTCATCACTTTTGGCATCAAGCTTTCCATTTCTATCATCCTTTAAGATATAACATTGACTACCAAATATTTTGAAGTAACTTACATTGGGTGTTTTACCATACCATAGCTCATAAGGTGTATTTTTTGTGTCCTTTAATTGTACTCTATTAAGTGTATAGATAGCAGTGCTGACAGCTTCCCTCTAGAAGATTTGGGTGATGCCTTTCTCTATCATCAGTGTTCTTGCACAATCAACTATTGATCCGTTCCTTCTCTCAGCAATCCCATTTTGCTGTGGTGTTCTTGGTGCAGGAACCTATCTTTTTATACCATGCTCATTACAAAAATTAGTGAATTTATTTGATATAAATTCTCCTCCTCTATCTGATCTCAAACATTTCAAATCCTTACCACTTTGTTTTTTTACCATAGCCTTATACCATTTAAACATCTTGAATGCTTCAGATTTATCTTTTAGAAACATAACTATCATCATTCTAGAGTAATCATCAACAAAGAAAATAAAATATCTATCTCCATAATAGCTCTTTATCCTCATAGGTCCACATAAATCAGTATGGACTAATTCTAGAATTTCATCAGATGTATGGGTTTTACTTTTCAAACTTGACTTTGTCATTTTACCTTTTTGACAATTTTTGCACATGATGTTGTCTGGCTTTGTCATCATCGGTAAGCCTCTTACACTTCTCCTTTTTCTTATTTTCATCATGTTTTCAAAATTCACATGACACAATATTTTGTGCCACAACCATATGTCTTCATTTCTAGTCATTAAGCAAGTGGTGTTAGTACCATTCAGATAGAATAAGTTACCTTTAGTCTGTTCACCGGTACCAATCAGTTTTCCTTATTCATTGAAGATCTTTGCCTTCTTGTTCTCAAATGGTACTCTGTGACCTGAATTATTCAGCTGAGAAACACTCAACAGATTATAATTCAATCCTTTTACCCCATAAGCATTTTCACATTTAATCAGGTTATTTAGCATTATTGTTCCTTTTCCTTTGACTGGACAAGGTGTATCATTACCCATTCTTACTGTACCACCATTATAATACTCAAAAGTGTTAAACTTTTCTTTTTCACTGGTCATGTGGTGAGTGCAGCCAGTATCTATAATCTAGATGTCATTCTTGCTAACCTTAGATATTAGTGTAGTTTCTACATACCTTTCATCTTCATCTGAATCATCCTTCACAGCTACAAATACCATCTCGATGTCTTCATCAAGTTTGGTGTCAGTATCTTCATGTTTGCAAGCAACTAGGTAGCTAGCCTTCCTGCCTTTATCCTTGCAGTCTTAGGCATCTCTTCTTTCTAATTGTCGGTAACCTATGTAATCTTCATTATCACCTCTGTCAAATTTCATATCAAAAGATATGTCATTATTTTTGTCATCTTTTCTTCTGTTAGAACATCTTGCAACAAAGTGTCCAATCTCTTTACAATTAAAGCATACAAGTGGTAACTTGCCTTTGTATTTACCTTTGCCTCTCTGCATTCTTCTAGCCATAAGTACTTCTATTTCATCTAGATCTTCTTCTTTACTTTCACTTTCACTGTCTCTTCTAGATGAGTGTCTATGACCTGATTTTCTTATTTTCATAGAAGACTTAAATGTAGACTCTAAGTTTGGTAAGACACTATTGTCAAAGTTATTCATCTCAAATGAAATTAGTCTACCAATTAAACTATCAAGAGTAACTGTATTGTTTGCTACTGCTCTCATTTCTTGAATGACAGAAACTCTAATAGCATGTATAGGCAATAAGGTTCTTAATATTTTACTTACCACTATCTCCTCTTCAAGTGTACCTCCAACACCTCGTATAGCATTGACTACTTCTTTTATCCTTGTGCTATATTGTGTGATGTTTTCCCGTTCTTTCATTCTGAGATCATCAAAATTTCCTCTAAGGCTTTCTTCCTTGGCTCTCAAAACATTTGTATCACCTCCATGTAGAAGCTTCAGTTTGTCTCACATCTTCTTTGTAGTTTTGCAATCTTTGACATCTTCAAATTCAGCATCAGAGAGTGAGGAAGAAAGCTCTATAACCATGCAGTTATGCTCATTCTTCTCTCTCAATTGATCTACTGTCAGTACTCCTATAGGAAACACATATTTAGTATATAGGAATTGAGTAACATCATTACCAATACCTGATAAGTAGAGTCTTATCCTGCTTTTCCATGAAGAAAAGTTGTCTTTGTTCAACTTGGTCACATCTTGTCTGTTCATCTTGTGATCTTGACTCAGGTCTTGAAACCTTCCTTCTAAGCACACAAGCTCTGATACCGATTGTTAGTAATAACTGAGAGGAGGGGGGGGGGGGGTGAATCAGTGGNGGGGGGGGGGGGTTGAATCAGTGGCCTCAAAATTTATCCTTCAACTATTTACCACCAATCAAATAAACCTCATATTATTAAGTCCCTACAAGATGCATGCCATGAAATACTTATAATGATTAACTATCTGTCAGTTTTCCTTGTCTAGCCTTATTCTCCTTGATTATCGATAAGCAGTAAAACTATTTACCGAAACTCAGTAAATTAGCAGAGTATACCAATCCATCCAAAAATGCATATGTGAAATGTAAAATAGTAAAGTAATAAACCATACACACATAACACATGGATTTTAACGTGAAAACCCTGTTAAGGGAAAAAACCACTAGGACCGGTACCCCAAATTTTCACTCTTTTGAAGTGAGCCCTGTTAGGAGCCAACCCTGTTAAAGTTTACAAACACACTATTAGGTGTGACCTTGTTAGAGGATTTTACACATAGAGGTTGTCACTTAGTATCGGGCATCTATTGCTACCGTCCTTGAATCAACCTCATTCTTAGACTGTCAATAGGTATCAAGAAAATCCAATGCTACTTTCATGAATCAACCTTTTTGGCACTCCTTGGGATGTACCACAATATATAGAAGACTGTTAAGTCCTACTTTGTTAAGAGACTTGATGCTTCAATGGTTAAACTGAAACACTATGACCTGTTTCTAATGCAACTTTGAATTGCAGATTTTCAAATCTATTTAAGTACATTACCTCTTGTATAGTTAGAAAATGGAGGCACTTCCATGATAGACTAGTTTATCCTTTCGAGTAAGTGGTTTGGGGTCATGAAAAGCACCTTGAATGGGTTTATGATCTTGACCTAGATTTCCCCCTGTTCTACCCCACTTTTCACTTCTTTCCAACCTGATTTCTGCATTTTGGACTGCAGACCTGAGATCTTGGACCTCAAGGTTAGGGTTGACCTTTTTGGTCTATGTCAACCTCGACCTTGACCTAGGTCAAGGTTGACCTCAACCCTAATCTAGGTCAAGGCAACCTCGACCTTGACCTAGGGTTCAGATCCCAGGGTCCCATAGTTTTTGGATGTTGGTCTTTGCAAAAGTTTTTTCCCGCTTTCGAGTCGGCTGTTTTGGGTTCCAAAGCGTTGATTCCTAAATTATATTTAATATAGGTCCTCTCCTAAGGGTAAAGGCTTTAATGAGAATTTAATTATCCTATGTCAACCTCCTTAGAAGATTGTGCCCTAGTTTCATATAAAAGGGAGCTTTCTCCTCTCATTTTCTCTAAGTCTTCTAATCGTGATCAAGCATTCTCAAACTATCTGTACGCCTCTCTCTCCGGTTTCCCACAGCTTTCCAAGGGCAGGGGTTAGTAGCCAAGGTTCACAAGTGAATGAAAATCAAGTACGCAATAACTACTAAACGAATATCAGATACGTAAGCAATAAAATGTACAAACAACAAAAAGGAAGACAAACGAATGCAAACCCTTCGATGCTTGAAGCTTCTATTGTTTCTCTCTACTCCTTCCGAAATGTTGTTCTTGATGCTCAGTATTGGCTGGGCAGCGTCTATGACTTGAGAAGCGTTGAGAATTTGATAATTGCAAAGTGTGTGTGATCGCAAGATAGCTTGAATGTTGACAGAGTAATGGCGCATGTAAGCTTGAAATCCCGGATCCTTCAAATGGTTATGAAGGGTTTATTATATAGGAATTGCTGATGAAATGAGTGGCTGAGATCAATCCCAGAGATGGGGAGATGAACGGTTGTGATCAAAAGGAACAGGAGAGATCCACAGTAAACTCCACCTCTTTATTTGGTTAAGAGGAGATAGAGTTTGGTTA
>MU226255.1:363412-426206 GCA_018584345.1 Thuja plicata
TTTAATTGGAAGAATTTAATTAGTAAGTTTAAATATTTGATTTAAACTATAGGAAATTGAGTTTAATTAATCAATTAATGGTAATTAATCAATTAAAGCTTAATTAATTAAATAAAGTTAATTATTTGATTAATTTTGGGGATTGGATTAGATGATTTGAGGAATGAATTTAGAAGAAAATAAATGATTAATTAATGATTAAGAAACCATTAATTAATAGATGAAAATTAGGGTTTTTAATGTAAAGTCGCAAGCCTGTCCATTTTAGGGTGTCTACACTATCATCAAGTGAAATTCCAGAAAGCTAAGGAGCAAGAATTAAAGCAAGCATTCATCCATCCTCAAGCATTCTATCATCCATTTTCATGAAGGAGATCCATTGGAGGCCATTGAAGGATTCAAGCTACATAGTTCCCTTTTGGTGATCTCTCCATCCACTTTCCTCCAAGCCTCTTCCAAATCAAAAACCCATTCAAGACTTGGTGTTGGAGATCTAAAAGCAAGAGATTGAAGACATCCTACATTCTAAATTCTAGATCCATTGGTGCATACATACTTGTGGATTCAAGGATTCGAATCTACCACAAGAACTTTTTTACAAGCAAGGTGAATTTATGCATTTACTTTGTTTACTTCTACAATTTCAATTACATATATTTAAGGTTAATTCCAAAACTAGGGTTTGACTAAGGTAAACCCCTTCCCCCCCCAAAAAAAACTTTTTTTTCTTGTAGGTACAAGTTTGGGATTGCGGATTTGGACCCAGATATGGATACCCTTTTTGAATTTCTTTCAAGCTCCACAAATAGATTTTCTGTCGACGCTGTGTAGGTCAGGGTCAACATTATTGGGTCAGGGGTGACATTTGTGGGTCAAGGTTGACCTTTTTCATAAGACGATGTCAGATCAGAAAAAGATTTTTGGGTTTTGTTCGTCTCTGCATTTTGATTCCGGATCATACTTCAAATTTTCCAAAAATAGTCTACAGACCTCAGAAAACAACATTCTTTGATCTGCAATACTTTAAGGTTGGTTCTTCTTCTCATCCTTTTCAATTATTATAATATATCATATCTATATAATCAATTAACATAATTTAATATTTCCCTCTTTGTTTTCATTTCCAAATGGTTGATTCATTTGTGCATTAATCCCTCTTTTGGGTTGATCAATTCAGATCTTGCATTTGTGCATTTGGGGATAAAGGTGGAACATCTTATCTTCCTCATAATCACATTTCAATACAACCATAATTTAAATGTAAAGGTTAGGGAAATACACAATCAAGCCCTAATAAAACTAAACAAACAACAAGATTTTTCTTCCTTTACATTTTGGTGAACCCGCGATAGACAACTCTTTCTTTTTGGTGCTAGATTTACATGTTTATGCTAGATCTTGCATGTTTTTCAATTAAATTCAAAATTAATAAATCAAAATCTTTTGATTAGTTCATTTGCATTATATTTTTGTATGAGCTTTACCACCTCTACTCCTAGTTATAGTATCCCGGTTAGAAGCCGTAGACTTATGGGTTCCTTCGATCCTGAGTCTTTCCCTCCTTTCCGTAGGATTCCCAATGATAATTTGATAAATCATGATTCCAATCCTTCTATGGAGCATAACTCTTCTCACTCATCACATGATTAGGATGATGCTTTAAGAGTTCCTCCTGAACAAGTGCAAAACCTTTCAATCGAACTTGATTAAATGGGAAATTGGCTTATCCAAGAAAACCATAATCAAGACTCTATCCAAGCTATAGAGGATCTTAAGAAAGTCCTCCATGATAACGTCCAAGGTGTTAATTTATTACGTAGTATTCCTCATCTTGTGAATTTGAATGTTAAACCTTTAGCTCAAGAAGCTCAAGAGTTAGGATTCACACCTATTGTCACTAGCGTAGAACCTTCTTCTATTTCTCTACCTAGTATTCCTACTTACACTCATTTGATGACAACTTCTCTCCCAAGTGTACCTATCCCTGTGAGTGTTATGCCGGTATCTTTACCTACCTCACAACCTTCATATCATAGTGTGCCTTTTACTTATACTAATCCTCTTCCAACCGTGGTTCCTAATGTTCCACCGATTGTGTCTTCTATTCCTGCTGCTTCTTATACTTTTCTTAGTGTTCCCAATATTGCTATGCCACATGTTTCTTCTAATGATTCCACAATTATTAGTTTGGCTCAAACTGTGTCATCTTTACAATAAAAACTTGCATCTTTAACTCAATCCAAATTTAGCATTCCTACATGTGACATGGGTAGTCCTTTATCTTTAGACATCATTCGTGCTATTGTCCCTCAATAAGCCGATATGCCTCATCTTGAGAATTACAATGGTAAAGGTGATCCTGTTACTCATGTTAAAACATTTCAAATCATTTGTAGTGATTATGCTCATGACCATAGGATCTTAGCTAAATTGTTTGCTAGAACCTTTCAAGATAAGGATTTACAATGGTATTGTTCCTTACCTCCTTATTCTATTGATTCTTTTCCTAAACTTGCTAATTCCTTTATTCAACAATTTCAAAATAACATTGATCCACAAGTGTCCTTATCTGATTTAATGCATTGTAAAAAAAACATTAAGGAAAAATTGACTGACTTTATTGGTAGATTTAAGCATTTACATGCTCAGATTTCTTATCTTGTTCTTGATATTGATATTCAACACATGTTTATTTCAAATTTACAAAAGGATATTAGAGATAAGATCCTTCTTACTGAATTTACCTCCTTTCAAAAATTGTGTGTAGCACTTCACCATTATCAATTACAAGTGAGTCAGTTTGAGAGAAACACTCCAATGGCTCCTGTTCCAATTGATACGAGTGATAATTCTCCTAATCATAATAAGTTTTAGAAACCTAACAACTATGTCAAGATTAATAAATAGATGAATACATTTGTTGATCAAGTTGTAGCTACATCCAATAGTGCTACTTCTGCATCCACTGCTTTCCGTATGAATCGTACGTTTACTCCTCTCTCTGAAACTTTGCATTCTATAATGAGTAGGCTATTAAGTGCTAATATGATTACCTTTCCTCCTATTTGAACTCTTCTTCCCACCATGATAACTTCAAAATCCTTTGATTCTAAAGCTTTCTGCCAATACCATTGCCAGAATGGCCATGACACTGAAAAATGTTATTCTCTAAAGCATAAAATTCAAGACTTAATTGATTCTAAAGCTTTAACTGTTGATAATTCTGATGGTAATGGGAATAAATATGTTTCTCCACCTAATCAAAACCTTCAAATCTATACAAATCCTTTACCTACACATGATATGAATACTATAGCTCAACCATATTCTGTGGATAT
Organism: Thuja plicata; assembly: GCA_018584345.1. Taxonomy (NCBI): domain Eukaryota; kingdom Viridiplantae; phylum Streptophyta; class Pinopsida; order Cupressales; family Cupressaceae; genus Thuja; species Thuja plicata. The sequence continues at coordinate 366,751 of MU226255.1, forward strand.
CATTTACGATTCAAAGATGGATGATCTTAATCATATTGTTTATCATGTGGAGAGTGTTGTGCCATCTCAACTGACTATTCAAGATCCTGCACCTCCACTTCAACTTCCAATTCCACCTAAACATCAAAAACAAACTAAGGATAAGTGACCTAGCGAACTTTTAATTACCTTTGATGATCTGAAACAATTAAAGCTCCCGATGGTCCCCTTTATATCTATGCTAGGATTGCTAAGATACCTAATCGTGGTTGTCTAGTTGATCCCACATCTTTAATAAATGTCATTACTAAGGAAAATATTTTTATGAAAGGCCTACAATGTGATTATTATGATCCATCTAAGGCATGGATCCAAACATGTAATGGTTTTATTTATCCTGCACTTGGTTCTATTAACTTACCTGTTGAACTTTGTGGTAAAGTTGTAGATGATACTTTCATCATTATCCCTACTTCTGATCAATTTCAAATCAAATTTGGTTTACCTTGGATATCTGCTATGCATGCTATCACTTCTCCCACTCATAAATGTCTTAAGTTCATTCATAAAGGAGAATTCAAGATGATTAATCATAGTCTGTATCAAACTTCTAGGCCTAGAGATTGTGCTACTCTCAATTTCCTTTGGCCCTCATTACCTAACTCATGTCCCCCTCACCCTGATCATCTCTTTCGCTCATACCAAGCTTACAAACATCGCAAATTTTTTGAGTTAAGTATGCCTTAGACAGATCCTAATCGTGGTCTTTTTCCTACAGCTTCCATACCTCCTGTATCAATTACTTCTAATTCTACTAATCAAACTTCTACTATTTCATCACAACCTATTGAGAATCCTCCCATAGAACTTGTGAAGGAAACTATGGTCATTCCTCTTAGTTCTCAACATGTGGTAAGCAAAGCTAAATGTAAAAAATTTGCTAATGAATGTCGTAAGAAGCATAGAGCTAATGCTAGAGCCTGTGCTTCTGCTATTCGAAACTCCTTACCTTCTTTTGATCAACCTATGCCTGATGTGTTGAAAGAAGTCAATATTCATAATGATTTTAAGATGAATGAGTATGATGATCCTATTCGCATCTTAGAACCCATTTCAATCAACCTTGATGAGGAGGAAACTCTCGATGATCCTATTGATCTTAGTGATGAATATGAGACCATTGATCTTGATATTGATCTACCTCATATGCTTTCAACTCAGTTAACAATTACACCTAGTACCGAGAATTGTGATTCTCAAGAGGATCCTTGTTTGGAACTGGCTATCATTCCTACTGTAATGGATATAGTCCCTCTTGCAAGTTGCCCACCATCCATCAATGACATAAACCAAGATGGGGAGGGTTGGCAATGTGCTTGATTGGCTTATCTTTCATGGTAGCCATTTTTGTGTTTGCATGTTGTAATATGCTTCTCTCATAATGTATTTGCTAAATGTTTGTTAGAATCTTTTACATGACCCTTGTTACTTTGTTTGTGCAAGGTGATAAAGGAATTAAACATGTCGTACAATTATTCTATATGTATCTTTATTCTTGTATATGTTGTTTCATGTAATGTTATACTTATGCTATTGTTTGTAACTATTTTCCTTGTGTAGTCTTCTTGGATCTGTGACATGGTAGCACTAATTCTTTTTGGTCTCTAGGTTGTGGTTTGAAAAGATTATTCTTCATAACTCTTAAGTTTCTTTCCTCCATTGTGATTGTAGTTCTACTTTCTTTGGGGAATGATGTCAATTCATTTGCAATAATATCATATTTCTATATACATGTTATCTTATGATCATACTGACCCCACAGTATGTAGATCCCTTTTGTGCTCTTGTGTATGTTTATGTTTTATTTCCCTTGAGTTGTCTTTGTTTGGGGGCATCTCATAGTGGAAACATAATCTGTAGAGTTGTTTATGTTTATGTTAAAACCATTTCTCCTGTTAAAGTGTTAGCAATGAATTTAATGTGGGGGCATACACTCTACTCACTTTTTGCACACACACACATTCAAAATAGTTTCAAGCACTTAAAATTTTTTCTCTTTATGGATTAAAAACTAATCCTTAAAGCATGGACATTTTACCTTTTAGGATCTCTTGATCCCTCCAGCTTAAATTTACACAGATCTCTCGATCCCACCAGTTTTTAATTTACAATGTTTTTGATCCCTTTAAGAATGGATCTCCCTGATGGGTTGACTAGTGAGTATCCACATTCACTAGGCAGTTCAACTCCATCTTTTGAGTTACGCTTTTTGTGTGGTTCACAATGGGACATAAGTTCTCATTGGGCAAGATAATCACACCCCCTCTCTTTCTCTCTTTAACTAAGTGATGTCTCTCTTATTGTGATCTTAGGGTTGATAAAGACTTAAGTCCCTTGGGGGTTTGAGGATTTCTTTGTCCCTTTTGATTCCAATAAGATTGTCTGCTCTGTATGTTCTCCTTTACCAAGAGTTTGTGTTGAGCTCATACTCTTGCTAAAGTGGGGGATAAATGTATAGTCAGAAAATGGAAGAACTTCCATGATAGACTAGTTTAACCTTCTAAGTAAGTGGTTTGGGGTCATGAAAAGCACCTTGAATGGGTTCCTAATATAGACCTGGCTTTCCCCCTGTTCTACCCCACTTTCCACTTCTTTCCAACCCGATTTCTGCATTTTGGACTGCAGACCTGAGATCTTGGACCTCAAGGTCAGGGTCGACCTTTTTGGTCTATGTCAACCTTGAACTTAACCTAGGTCAAGGTTGACCTTGACCCTAACCTAGGTCAAGGTTGACCTTGACCCTAACCTAGGTCAAGGTTGACCTTGACCTTGACCCAGGGTTCAGATCCCAGGGTCCCACAGTTTCTGAATGTCGGTCTTTGCAAAAGTTGTTTCCCGCTTCCGGGTTGGCTGTTTCGGGTTCCAAAGAGTTGATTCATAAATTATATTTAATATAGGTCCTCTCCTAAGGGTAAAGGCTTTAATGGAAATTTAATTATCCTATGTCATCCTCCTTAGAAGATTGTGCCCTAGTTTCATATAAAAGGGAGCTTTCTCCTCTCATTTTCTCTAAGTCTTCTAATTGTGATCAAGCATTCTCAAACTATCATCAAGTGCAGTTCTAGCAAGCTAAGGAGAAAGAATTCAAGCAAGCATTCATCCATCCTCAAGCATTCTAGCATCCATTTTCATGAAGGAGATCCATTGGAGGCCATTGAAGGATTCAAGCTACATAGTGCCCTTTTGGTGATCTCTCCATCCACTTTCCTCCAAGCCTCTTCCAAATAAAAAACCCATTCAAGACTTGGTGTTGGAGATCTAAAAGAAAGAGATTGAAGACATCCTACATTCTAAATTATAGATCCATTGATGCATACATACTTGTGGATTCAAGGATTCGAATCCACCACAAGGACTTTTTTTACAAGAAATGTGAGTTTATGCATTTACTTTGTTTACTTCTGCAATTTCAATTACATATATTTAAGGTTAATTCCAAAACTAGGGTTTGACTAAGGAAAGCTCCTCCCCCCCAAAAAACAAACCTTTTTTTCTTATAGGTACAAGTTTGGGACTGCAGATTTGGACTCAGATCTGGATACCCTTTTTGACTTTCTTTTGGGCTCCGTGAACAGATTTTCTGTTGACGCTGTGCAGGTCAGGGTCGACATTATTGGGTCAGGGGTGACATTTGTGGGTCAAGGTCAACCTTTTTCATAAGATGGTGTCAAATCAGAAAAATATTTCTGGGTTTTTTTTGTCTCTGCATTCTAGTTCCGGATCATACTTCAAGTTTTCCAGAAATAATCTACAAACCTCAAAAAACAACATTCTTTGATTTGCAATACTTTAAGGTTGGTTCTTCTTCTCATCCTTTTCAATTATTATTATATATCATATCTATATAATAAATTAACATAATTTAAGATATCCCTCTTTGATTTCATTTCCAAATGGTTGATTCATTTGTGCATTAATCCCTCTTTTGGGTTGATCAATTTGGATCTTGCATTTGTGCATTTGGGGATAAAGGTGGAACATCTTATCTTCCTCATAATCACATTTCAATACAGCCACAATTTAAATGTAAAGGTTAGGGAAATACACAATCAAACCCTAATAAAGCTAAACAAACAACAAGATTTTTCTTCCTTTACACCTCTCTGATCAATGTATCAATTCAATTCTTTGTGCTCCACACTTTCTGCTCTGTAATGCTGTGCTTCATTGTTCATCAGTGTCTGCAGAATTATTTAGCTCTCCTTTAGCTTGATTGATTAGGAATGTATGAATTTCTTCTTCATCAATTTCTCTTTAGCATCCTCTTTTTATTCACTCCCCTTCCCATGCATACGGAAATGAATTAAGCTTGTCTCTTATATAGACATGATATTCACCATTTCTTGATTCTTGATTCTTGATTCTTGGCGTGAAAAATAATCCAGCCTATTTGATTTAAAGCATAAATCCTAATTTGTCTAGTAGTTATCTTCATGCTAGCTATATAAATCAACTTTAAATCAATTACTTAACTTTGGTCAAATAAAACAAATAAATCAACCAGTTAAGTCTATCTTTAGCTCTTGCCAGCTAGATATTTTATCATTTTCTGAACTCTCTGTTCCATCGGTCAACTCTTTAGTTAGTTGTTGGTTACAATTGCCAGTTCCATCGGTATGACTCTAGTTAGTTTTGGGATCTTTGTCCATCGGGCATCATTGGATTTTACTCATCAAGCAACTTTGTTTTCAGCTCGTTGGGCATCTTGTGGTTTTGCTTTGTTGGGCAACACTGTCTTCTGCTCGTCGGGTATCACTGTGAATTTTCTTCTTTGCCTTTACCGATGGTGTGCACTCTGTCGGTATTATTTGTCACTTGGTGAATAATTGACATTTATGCATTGTTGAAAGCATAACCTTTGTTCCGTTGATTTTCTGAAGTCTTTGGCATTATATACATGACCGTACAAATGATATCAAGTTGACATAAATGACAATACAAACCATTAACTTATTTAATGTCTTGCATTATCTTCAACTTAACATTATCAAACATTCAATCATTTATATTTCATCAATCTTGTGTTATGTGTTTATCAATTTCATGAATGTTTCTATGAATGATAGAAAACTAATAAAGATTATGATCAAACAATATATACATAAGAAAGAATAATAGTAATGGTTGGAAAATTAGAATTGAAAGATTACTAATGATGAATTATGTAAGGTGTTAAAAGTACTAGAGGTACTGATTCACCCCTCCCCTCTCAGTACTACTTCCCATTAATTCCAAAAATTGGTATCAGAGCTTTGGTATCTTCTTTGAAAATTTTAAAGGCTTAAGAGGAAAGATCTTACAATGGAGAAGTACAAACTTGATAAGAATATTGAGAACAAAAAGCTGGAGATACAGATGTTCTATGATCAGTATAAAGAAGCAAGAGTCAAGATGAGAGAGATGCTAGATGAAAGAAAAGGTACGGCTACCTAGAACAATGAAAACCACTATCAAGAAGAAGAGATTCCAGATTTCTTTGAATCTTCAGGATCAAATGCAAGTAATACATCAGATACATCAGAAGAGAATATCACAAATCTAAAGGAGATCAATCAACATCTGACAGAGAAAATAAAGATGCTACAAATCAGCCAAGAGACCCAAATGGTAAGAATGATTGATGTAATGAGTTCTGCCTGACAAGCTGAAACAAAGAGAACACTTGCTATTGATGACAGAAGGAAGGTTTCAGAGAAACTACAAGAAAAGGAAATGGAAATTCAAAGACATGTTGAGCATCACCATGATCTCACAAATCAGATTATCCTTATGAGTCAAGAAGTAAATAGAATAAATGTGGAACTCATTGAAAGAATACAGATTATCAGTGAACTAAGAGAAGAAAATGAAAAGCTAAACATGAGGTTAGAATTTAGAAACAACATAACAAGATTATCAGAAAGGATGAAGAAATCAATAAAAGAATTAATGAATTTCTTGAAGGACAACGAAGAGTCAAAAACAACAACGGTATAGGCTTTACCGAAAATGGAGAATCATCAAATCCAAAGAATGTCTATGAAAATCCAAGACCAAGAAAGCTATCATGCAAGCATTGTGGAAAGCAAGGGCACATATCAAATGTATGTAGAGGTAAAATGAAAGGTACTCCTAAATCTACACCTACATCTTCATTCATAGGATTCTGTTATAAATGTAACAAGAAAGGACATAAGGCTTATGAATGCAAGAGTAAGATAGAAAAGCCAAAGAAGGAAACCTACATGGACAAATACTATCCTACATGCAAGATGAATGGGCACACATCTGAAGAATGCTAGAAAAATAAAAAACAAGCATGGAAGCCAAAAGGTAAAGAAGTTCCTTATCAACCAAAGAGAATCAGTAATCAATATGTATGGGATTACAACACTTGGACAAACTGTACATCATGTGGTAGATATGGTCACATTGCTGCAAACTACATAAGAGCATGGACCAAAAGGTATAGAGGCTGGTCAAACCTTGGAATGACATGCTTACACTATCATAAAGTTGGTCATCTCAAGAAAGACTACAAAGACCAATTGACAGAAACAAGCACATATCCCGTTAGAAACTACATTGAAGATATCCGGAGGGAAAGAGACAAAATGTGGATAAAAGCTTCAAACAATGATGAAGTTGGGCCAAGAAATGCAAATGGTGACACCCCATCCAATGGATCTGGTGACACCACCAACTCCACTTGAGCTGAACAAGTAAGTATGGAACTGCACTATACCAAGTTATATTTTGCATCAGTTCTATTATACAAATTGATAGATAGTCAAAATCTACATAATCCAAAGATGCATACTACTTTACTTGTTACTAATCTAAGAATGCAACACCGTCGGTAAACACTTATCAAAAATCATTGGTGAACACAATAATGAGTTGTTTACACTTACCAAAAATTATTGGTCAACTAGTAACCAGATGACCGTCGGTAAGAAAGCAAAGTTCAGAAATGATCGTGACAGAATACCGATATCCTTCGGTAAAATCAAAGTGGTTAACAACTACCTAAAGCATCATGTCTTCACCGATGATGATTTGAAACATCCTGTCGATGAAACCTGTCTTCATGTCTTGACGAGTTGTTAAACTTTTATTGTAAAGAATTAGGTCAAAAAGTCTATAAATAGTCGACGAGACAACTTCATTTTTCACCTGCAATTTGAAGAGAAAGCAGAGTGAAAACCAAGAGATTGAAGAGTAGAAAGTAGAAGTGTCTCTAGATTGATTCAACACATAGAAAATAGATTCTTCATCACTATTGTGAATTGAAGTAAGTACCAAGGCACTGAAATATCTCTGTCATTGTTTTGTCAAGAAAGCCCTAATTTCAAGAAAACCCTAAATACTTGAAATACAATGGCAACTACATCAAGAACCGCTAAGTTGAAGAATGAAAAGAAGAATGTGGTAAAACTGATCAAGAATAGCACATGTGTATAACCTAAGTACAAAATTTGTCTAGAAATTGTATTGAAACCTGATGAAGCCATCGCATTTTCAAAAATTCTTCCTAGGGTTTTTCTCATAGAAGACATTAGGTCTTATATTCATTGCAAGATCATAGAATTAGGTGATCTTGAAATGGATGAAGCTTTCAAGAAGCTATGTGATGCCGAATGAAAACTGAAAGAAGAGCACAAACACTTGGAGGTCAAAGGGTTAACCAATGCCCTACATTTCCTAAGGGAATTCAAAACAAAGTGGATTAGGTTAGTCTTGAGAAGGATGCATGACAACAAACTATGGATAGACCAACCCAAACAAATAACCAAGGATTTTCTTCACGCTGTCACTGATTACCAATAACCGACAAGCCTAGGGAACACAAACATCCATCCATGAAAGAATTTACAAAACTCACCAATGCAGAAGGAGACAACAGAGGTCTCAAAGTAAACACAATCACCGATGAAGAGCTAAAATTTGGTGCATGTGTTATTGGGTACAAAATATTTCAAGCCAACAGAATGAACAACATTTCTGCAATAGCAGTAAGCACAACTTACAAGTTTGTAAAAAAAGGAATTCAGATGGATTTGTGTGAGATCCTATTGAAACAACTTGATGAGAATATGATCAAAATCAGGTCTGTAAAGATCAAAACATGTAATTTTGGATCACTTATCATGTGTACATTTTTCTATTTTCAAGAATACTTTCCTTCAGTAGGAAAAGTTGTATGGGACACTACCAAACTGGTAACCCAATAGATTAGTGAATTGATTAAGTCACTAGGAGACAAATTTGAGTCTATTATGTCTGCATAATTCCTTGAGTTCAAGGAAAAGATTATGGAAAGAACTAGGATTCCTAAAAAACTAGTTGAAAAACAAAAAGATGAGATATGTTTCATGGAAAACATAGACTACACACATATCAAACTGGTTGTACCAAGAACAGCTTGGTTAGAACCATTAGACTATGAGATAAATATTGATCAAGCTACAAGTGCAATTGAGGCACTAATCAATGAGCCCGTTGATAAGAAACAACCAAGGTTTGGAACATATGAGGAGGCCAAATCAAAGATAAAAAAGGCCTAGAAGTCAAGAAGACTATAAATAAGATGTATAAAATGGTTAAGAATCTCAAGAAGATTTTATCGGTCTCAGAAGAAGAGCAAGATTAATAGGAGGAAACTGATGAATAGGGCACCATCGGTGAAGAACTAGAAGAAAAGAAATCAGATACATAGGCTACTGAATATGATACACCTCTATCTCCACCTCCTACAAAGAAGCAAAGGACAAGAAGTCAAACTGCTTTAATCGACACCACACCACTTAAGAAAGGTCAAGTAAGGACCTATATGAGGAAGCAGCCAGCAAAAAGAACAAGACAACAACCTGTAAAAACCACACCACCAAAGAAGAGAAAAAGGTTTGTTAGGAAATAGGCTGACTTGGATGACACCAAAGATGATGAGAAAGATGTAGTAAAGAAGAACTTCAAAAATGAAAAGTTAGATGAAGCTGCCAAATCAATTGCTACTCATGGCACAATGACTAATAAAAAGATCAGACAATGGGATACAGTGAATCCAGAGGATCATAATAAAATACAAGAGGCAGTCATAAAATTAATGATCAAGAACAAGTAAGCCCCTACAAAATTTGTCAATCAAATACCTAAAGAGCTAGGTAAAAGGGTATACCAACAGTGGTCATATGCCTTGCAAACAAAGAGAGAAACAAGAGAAAGAGTACTTGTGAGACTAATGCCTCCTAAATCCAAAGTTGAAGAGATAAAAGAAGTACTAAGAAACACTAAAGTAAATTTGTAGCCAAAATAAGGGCTTACAAAGTACTAAAGAACAAGTTTATAGAACTGGAATCAATGAGAGAAACCAAATGGAGACAACTCTTGGATCTATCGACAGAGTCAACAAGTGTTGAGAAGAAATTACTTCTCACAAACACACCTCACAGAGAGGAGAATACAGATAATGCAAGTCTTCAACATATTTCTCTGGACAATCAAGAAAGTGATGATGATCCTATTAACTTATATACATGCATGGATGATAATATCCAAGATATCACTCACTATGATTCTGACAATGATCCAAAGAAGAAAGATGATGTAATATTTATCACACTTAAGGATCAAAAAAGCCATCCAGTACTGCATACATCAGATGGTAAGATAATTAACATTACTGATGAACAAGTGCATGACACTTTAGTCATGCACTCAAAAGTTAAAGACCCTGCAGAAGATATACAAAAAGATGAGGATGTCACTGCTAACAAGGCTCTAACCGACGAGAAGGACACCAATACTGACAAAGCCCAAGCCACAACTCAAAGTAACATGCCTGTCCTAATGAAGGAAATAAACATACTAGAGGGAAATATTGGATCAAATGAAAAGAAAACAAGCACACCCAAAGACAAAAGTGATGAAGAAGCCAAAGGAATAATAGATACAACTGTAGAGAAAGATATAACCGATGATCGGAAAGATACATCTACTGATCAGAATAAGGAAGAAACTCAAAAGGAAATAGGGGACAAGCCTTCAAAGAAAGGTGAAGAAGGAAAGAAGGATGAGATAGAAAATAAATCAGGAGCACATTCTATAGAAACACCCAAGGTTAATGAAGAGACATCTTCACATAACTAACAGGTGCCCACAGAGCAGAAGACACAAGATGAATCATCTACAAAACCTTCACCAAGTAATTCAGAATGAACAAATGAACTAGCTATGGTAGTTCATACATCTGCATCCCCTCAAATCTTAAAGAAGAAGATAGGAAAGAATAAGAATCTAGTAACTCTGGATGAAATTATTGAGATTCTAGTCTATGATCCAAGAACATTGGATCCAAAAACATTGACAAAATATGCAAAGCTCTGTGAAAAAAAAGCTAGACAAGACAAGCTGAAGAGAGCGGCAAAAGAGGCCAAGGTACTGGAAGTAGCAAGAAATATACTTCAAAAGATTGTACCAGACATAGATATTGATCAAAAAGCTCCAATGCTTGATCAATTGGTTACACTCATAGATGAAATAACATCTTATAATACTGATGCTGAGAAGGCTATGGAAGAGAGACTTGAACAAAATTATGAATTCAAGATCATAGAGAAAATAAGCCAGGAAGTGGCACTAAAAAAGGTCAAGCTATCTGAATTGGTAAGTACAATTGATCCAATTATGTCAGAAGCTGTTACCTTAATAAAGAAATTGTGCACTTTAGATCTACTCACTCAGGAGTATAGCGAAAAGATAGCAAAAATAGATGCTGATCTTAAGTCCAGTGCACAGAATCTAGCCAACACAGAAGAAGCACTTAAATTGCACAATGAACAAATCATACAAGCTAGGAAAAAAAGATAGGACATTCAGTTTGTAGAGATGAAATACAGAGATGAGGTCAATGAACTCCAAGTTAAGCTCTTACCAACACTTACACTCCTGCAAAAAAATATGACATAGGCAAATACTCTAATTGCCACCCCTGAAATGTCTGTCCTAGACAACATTTATGATATGCACGCAAGACTAGAGCTACAACACATGACACTAGAATAGTTGAAAGAACAATGGGAGAAATTGTTGGAAGATATCAAAACTACCCATTCTAACATATTTGACATATTGTAAGTTGCACATTTTTGTCACAATTTTGACATATTGTAATTTGCACATTTTTGTCATTAGTATCAAAGAAAGGGGGAATTTGATATGTACATCACCTCAGTTAAAAGGAGGAAATAATATGTATAGTGGAAGAAAGGGGAAATACTATACAGACAAAGAATAAATAGTATACATGTACATATACATACACTATACCGATGCATACAGTAAGGGGAGTCATATTATGACAAGGATATAAACATGGTGTATACATACCAGAAGAGTTTAGTATTATGCACATATCAATTTTTAATACTAATGTCAAAGGGGAAGATTTAAGGAATTATATTTTTCCATTAGTATACTTAGAGAAAAACATGATCTGCACCATCGGTTTACTCTACACCGAAAGATAGGGCACAACACTATTTGACGCTAAGGTTACCTGACAAACACTGTTAAGTGTTATCCGATGACAAAAAGGTAAAAGATACCAGATGAGTAACTACAGTGCTACCCAATGGAACAACAAAGAGAGGAACCTGACATATACAGGGAACTTGATGAATAGTTCACTCAAGGAATGCCGACAGACTGCAAGTTCAAACTGACGACCAAGAACTGACAGTTAGTTACATCCCACAAAAAGTGGATCTGACTTTCCACATCAGATAAATCACTGAAGTTGTATTTATAGCTTCTTGATTTTCTTTTAAATACATTATGTATGGAGGAAACAATGTAATTGTTATTGTTTTAATTAGTTTTACTATTTTAAAACATGCAAACTAAAGATCAAGGTCAAGTTGTAAACCTTGGATCTAAGAGTTGACATTGTAATATGTGAATTCCAAGATAGGTCAAATACTTGTATAAATAGATGCTCAATCCATTGAGAAAAAAAGTTGATCAATGAAGATAGTAGCCATGGAGAGCAACTAAAGACCAGATAGAGAATTCATCCAGAAGAACACAAACATAATCAAATCAATTTTCAAGAACAAAAAAGAGGCTACCGACAAGCAGAGAAAAGGTATTCATCAATCACTTAAGGTGATATTATTATTGTAAAATCTTTAATGGATCTATAAATCAAAAATAGTAGATTGCATACAGTCAGGTCAACATTTGTTCTCATTCTAACAAGTGTAGTACACTAATGAAATCCTTTCAAGAAAGGTGGGCTTAACCATCCTATTGTAAATCTCATAACTGAGCGTACACTTAAATTAGTGTTGCTAAAGCTCTTAATAGAGTAGATCTTAACAAGTCTCCACCTTAATACTCTTAACAGGGTAGATCATCAGAAGTGATCAAATTGTAAGCCTTAACTGACTCCCTTCCATTCTGTAGATGGTGAAGTTTTGTGGGTGCCATCCCCACCACAGTTTTTACTTCCTAACATGAGTTTTCTGCGATACCATATCTTGTGTTATGTGTTTATCAATTTCATCAATGTTTCTATGAACGATAGAAAAATAATAAAGATTATGATCAAACAATATATACATAAGAAAGAATTACAGTAATGGTTGGAAAATAAGAATTGAAAGATTACTAATGATGAATTGTATAAGGTGTTAAAAGTACTAGAGGTACTGATTCACCCCTCCCCTCTTAGTACAACTTCCCATTAATTCCAACAATGCATATGAAGGATAATCTATTGAAGTAATCATCTACTCTCAAGCATTCAAGCACTTTCAAGCATTCAATTCATCAAGGATATCCATTGGTAGCCATTGAAGGATTCAAAGCTCTATGGAGCCCTTTTATTGAAGATTTATCCATCCATATCCATGCAAGATTCTTCCTATTCCAAGATCCATTCAATATTGTGTTATGCCCTGCATACCCGTCCCTACATTTTGTAGGCAAAATGTCTCTCTGTCTTTCTCTGGACTTTGCTTCCACAATGGTCATTTTTCTTTGATTTTGGTCCTCCTTCCTCCGGGACCCAGTCCCATAGTGTTTTTGTCTTCTGAGTCAGCTAGATTTCTGGACTCTAGGATTCCCTATCATCACTTCCTCTTTTGTTAGAGGGTGTGGTTGTTCGGAATCCCCAGGCCCAGAGTTTGGAGGGTTTACCTTTCCCAGGGTTTGCAGAAGGAAGCAACATGTTTTTACCCTTAGGGTATAAATGGGTTTCACTTGTCACCTTCACATTTACCATGAACAAGTTATCCAAAGCAATTAACTAGAGAAATTAAGGTGATTAAACAATGATTAAGTGCAAATTTCTCTTGGTGTTCAACAATGCTTAAATGGTTATTAACAATGGTGTGTTCATGGTCATGGTCTATGAAAGATCCATCAATTTTAGAGTACTTCCCGTGCTCCTCTTCCCATGTTTCTTCATGTTTTAAGGTAGGCCCTTTGGCTCTCCTCTTCCTGGTTTTGTCTTTCCTGGTTTTTCTTTGTTTTGCTTGTGTTTGCTTCTTTGCTTTTGGGTTTTGTCTTCATTTTGGTTTTGTTTTTCTTACTGGCCTATTTTTGCCTCCCGTTGGTGGGGTGGCTCCACAAGAAGGTTGTCTACCTTCCTCATATTATTCTTGGACCTGTAAATGATGTATTTTAGTTGTAAATGTTGTAAATTCTTAAGGTTCATGTGTAAAGATATCAGAGCCTTGCTGTAAATTGTAGGTAATCCTTAGTTGGAGATAGTTCCTGTAAATTGTCATTTTTTTGGCTTTCCCCTATATATTTTGGGTCTGTATATTGTCCTTGTAACCCTTCTCATGGTGAGCTTGTCTCGCTCTATTTGTTGAAGATCAAGTTTGGAGCTCACCCGTATGGTGCTCGCCTAGCTCGAACTCAGCACCTTGTCTATTCAAGCCATGGTGGTTTTCTCTCTCCTATATCATGTCATCATTAATGGTGGGATTAACTCCCCCATGAGTGAGCATTCAAAAGACATCCCATCTAGCATTCATTTCCCTTGTATTATCCCACATGTCACCATTAAGGGCCATTACACCGTCTATCACAGGGCCACGTGACAACCCATGTCAGCCAAGTATGGCTCGCTGCCCGGTCATGTCAATAATGGCTAGTTTCTTTGGAATCTGGGTGCCATGAAGTCCCTGGGTTTTCATCCCATTTTTGTTGCTTAAACTAATTCCCTAGGACCTCTGGGTGTCAATCAAAATCCAATCTTTGCTAACTTTTATATTCTGGGGTTTTGATGCGTACTAGTATTCTTTGAATAGGTGCGAGATGGCGGGGAATTCCCCGAAGTCCCTAAAAATGTTGTATTTTTATCATATTACATGTATTGATAGTTCTCTGGTCTTGCAGGTTGCAGGATATCCATCAACATGTTCCAAGTAACAACTCCTCCTAGAAGTCCAGAGCTTCCAACTACCTCCACTCGAGTGGCCACAAAAAAAAGTAGAAAAGATGTTTTCCAAGCTCCCATTAACCTCCAAGTACCCAAAGGAGGGTGTTCTTGTGGGGTCCAAAGTGGACTCCAAGCTGTAGGAGATCACAGATGCCAAGCCTGAACTATGGGCTAAAATGCGGAGCCTTGTCCAAACCATGTACCAACAAAGGGCCGTTGGAGATGATATGGTGAAGAACAAGGCTGCCTCCAGCATCATCAAAGCTAAAAGTTTCCCCTACTCAGTGTAAGAACTAGAGTTGATCCTTCAACTGGTGGCACACTACAACACTCCCACCCAGGTTGTTTTTCTATTCGATCCTCTACCACTACATTACCTGGTGGCCATTGTTAATCTAGATGCTGCCACTTTTGCTTTGGGGCTGGGAATCCCCAGTTCAAGGGGGCCATTGTTATGTCCTAGGCTGTATCATTGAAGGAGTTCAAGGAAATTTCTATTCTCACCCAACAACATCTCAATACTCACTAGTTGAAGTCATCGAGAAGGGACTATAAGAAGATGAAGCTAGAGATTCCCCGCGGAGACTTTAAAGAATGCATTCAGATGGGAATCATATTTTTGTGCAGGCTCTTTAGAGAGCCCCATGCTAGAGGCTTTTCGACATGGATGTATTATTTTCTCTACTACATCACCACCTATAGTCAGACCTTTGACTGGGAGACCATCATCGCAAACCATGTAGACTTACAGCTGAAGAATGTCCTCCAGAATTCAAAGTTCTACATGATTTCATATGTATTGTGGGCATTGGCCCAATAGAGACCTAGTTTTTGGGGTTTGGAGATAGTGGGAGTTGTCGAGAATGGGCCTAACCAGCTTTCCCCATGGGATCATTATCTCTGGATCCAATGGGAAGCCTCTTTCCCCCATTTTTGTAGGGTAAATGATATGTTCATTTACCATAATATTTTGACACTCACTCGGGACACCAGGTACCGATTGTCGTAGGAGGTGATGAACTTGGTAAGCACATACAAAAATTATTTCATTCAACTTTGGTAGCATACTTACATTTGGGTGATCGAATTCTATGGGAATCCCTACCTACTTCCCAGGTACTACGGGGATAGGATCACTCTTTTGGAGTTCTACAGGCAAATCCTAGAACTCCATGCATTCTTTGGCATGAAGAAGGTTACATCCATTCCAGTCTTGATTACTTGTAGGAACTATTCTTGTAGTATCACAGTGGCTAAGGAAGCCGATAATGAGCTAAAGAGTCTGGGACTAGCAGAATTCCACCTTACCAGAAATTTTTTTGATCTAGTAGAAAAGATAAGAGAGGCATTGGCCCGGGCATCCACATCGCATAAAGTTCATGTTGAAGACTTCTGGGTGGATTTTTAGGACAGTATTGATCACTGGGCCTGGAAACATTCATAGATGTCCAAAGGTCTGATGAAGGCTCTCACACTTTGGGGCTTCCTGAAAGATTTTACAGATGATGGGCCTCTAGAGGAGCCATCATACAAAGAATATGGGATCGACAAGTTGGATCTCTCTTTGGTGGATTGGGACACCCCAGAGAACTTAAAAATTGAGGATGTGAGTCACCACATCATTGATAATAGTCATAAATATTTTGAGAGGGTGTGTCCGAGGAGCACCCATAAGGGTTTGATCTTGCGGGGGTCTTCTTTGACCTCCAGAGTTGCAGGACCAAGCAAGGACAAGGGGAAGGAGAAGAAAGACGTCCCACCCCATGTTACTCCCCAAGGCCTGCTCCCCATTTTTGAGCAAACTCACGATCAACTAGAGGCATCCCAACTAACAGGTCAAAAAATAAGTGCCCAGCTCTCCTGTGGTCTCTAGGTGACTCCAATGGGATCTGATCTCTTGGAAGGATCCCCTTCACTAGTGGTGCTCATGACCTGGAAAATAGAGGCTAAGGCATAGTCCACAAATATTCTGGATGCTAGGGTAAGTTCAGACTCCCCCAAACTAGATGATCTTTTGGAGACCTCCCCTCCGCATGACGACTTTGATGACATCTTTAGGATAGATGAACTCATGAATCTACATGGGGAGATTGATAAGGCAGTAGAATAAATATCTGCACAAGAAGTGGAGATAATCCTCGATGAAGGGAGATACTAGAAAAGGAAGTGGTCCCGGAACAAGGGGACCAAGAACCTGAGAAGGAGCTAGAACAAGAAGAAGCACAAAAGGACCCACAAGATGTGGAGGAAACACTGGTCCAAGGGACTAAGATAGATTAAAGGAAAGCAAACAATGAGCAACTGACAACTAGGGAAACCAAACCTACGGGATCAACCATACCCTCAACCGTACACTCCAAATGCCTTCAGCTACTCCAAGTGATCAAGTGCCCCAGAGTATGACATTCGTCAAGGTGGTATAAGTGGCCCAACATTCAAGAATTTTCCATACACCTCTGCCTCCTCTAAAAGATGTGCCCAGGGAAAAGGATATCCTGGCGAATGACACCAGAGATGAACAAAAACAACAACAATAAGATGAGAGGGATAACCTTGATAATATGGACAATGAAACCACACATGCTGAGAAGGATGAGGAAAACCTTGATGATACAAATAATGTGGGTGCTGGTGGAGATGGGGTCCCTGACATCACAAATGAAGATGCCACTAGGGCAGAAAATACTGAAACCCCTGGGGAACAAGAAAAGGGATAAGAGTCCGATTTGACCATGGATACCAGAGATAAACCACCAGACTCCAAAGAAGGCCCTAATACTCATGCCTTAGCAAAAAAACCACCCTAGCTGCCACAATGGTTGGTGGAATCTAGAAAGAGAAAGGCCCCAGTGCTGGTAGGAATTCCCCTATCATTGGTCGAGATGATGGACCAGAATGTAGAGGCTAAGAAGCCCAAAAGGGCCTGGACTGTCCATACCCTCTGGACTAGTCTGCAAGGAAATACTGTTGTAGTGGTTGCAACCCCTCCCCTAGATACAGATGCAACAATAGTAAGGTCTAAAGAATATACAATCACAGAAGTGCCTCTAGGGAGGAGAGATAAGCAGGGTGAGCTAGACCTATTAAGAGAGGCAACCCAGGCAGTGGAAGCCTGGTATGAAAAATAGGCACTGATGTTCAAAGAGGAAAGAGAGAAAAATGAAAATCTCCTTGGACTTCTTGCCAAACTTACACAGCCACTGGCCGAGATCCATTTGGAAGCCTCCACCTCCAGACCAGTACTTCTACAGGGTGACATGGATGCTCTTAGGGCCATGAAGAAGAAGATGCAAGCTATAGATCGGTGGATCATAGAGAAGATCAGGGTTGTAAGGCAATTCCTAGAACCGTCACTCCTGGACCTTTACTTGGTCAATAATCTCTTGGGCTAGGTTAATGGTGTCATTGTCCTATGTGGAGGAAACATAGAGAAATATGAAGAATGGAGGATCAGATTAGATGAAGTCATTAACTCCAGAGAAGAGGCCATCACCGAGGCAATAATTTTGGGAGAGGAATCCTTTGAATTCCTCCGGGCCCAGTACTCCAGACTTGGCCTCAAGATTGAGGTAAGCAAGCAACTACTTATGACCCTAAAAGAGAAGGTCACAATGGTCTAGTATCATTTGGACCTATACAAAGCATTCATTGGAAGGGTTTCACAAATTGATCCCTTCACCACCAGAACTTGTGCCCCGGAGGACTATTTCCTCAACAAATTTGATGAGTTGATGGAGTCCCAGTATTAGTCTACCAGAGACTTTGAAAGAGGGAAATTGTCAAGAATATCCAAGATGATGCTTTGGGCTCATGACTAAGTAAATCTAGTTGATGAATTATGGGATGGGGCCATAGATATTAAAGAGAAGTTTGGAATTATCTGCGATCGGTGGAACAGTATCAAAGATATAGATGGAGATGACATTAGCCAAATTTTGGAGGCTTTCAAGAACAACAAGGGACAATAAAGTTCTCTAGTCTCCAGAGATTTTCACCAGTAGGGTGTATTGTTGAACATTCATTATTCTTTGAGCATAAGCTCCTGGACTCGAGAATTTTGGATCCAACAATTTTGTATTCTTTCAATAACCCGTGTCCAAGTTCTTTGGAGTTAACCGGTCATTATCCAGCAATTAATAAGGGGTCAGAAGGTAGGTGATCCTGATAAGGCATGTCAGATAGAGGGATGGCTCTGATAGGTGAGTTTCCCAAGGTGCCGCTCCAGCATTAACTACTTGGTGCATCAAAGATAGTGAGCTACATTTCACATTAATGAGGCATGTAGCCTCAAACTCCAGGAAGATTGGATTTCTTCTATTCTTATGTCAGCACTCTTCTTGAGGTTGATTCTTCCATCCTTTCTTCTTGTCTTCTTCTTTTGTCTTGTCATACCTTTGTTCTTTTTGAGGTGATTGTAAGTGGTGCAAGTAGTACCGACCACTGGTTATTGTATTTTAATGTTGAGTGTATAGTTAGATTAGATTAATTTTAGGGAAAGTTATGTGTATAAATAATAAGTCTAACCTCATTTCAAGGGTCAACAAAATTGATGATTTTGCAGTCCAATACTTTCAGAATTTCATTTCTAGTAGTTGTAGAGCTCAATGCTTAATAGTTCTTAGTAGTTAGATGCTCCTTTAGAGCCATTGATGTACACACTAGTGTTGTTGGAACACTTTGTTAATGAAAGAAGGAAGAGTTTCTAGAAATGATGTTGTTGGTGTTCTGATCTCTGAGTTAGCAATATCTCTTTCATGTTGTATCTTTCTAATGTCCTTTTCTCTGATGCTTTGTTAGATTAGATGATCTCATTTCCCCTTGCTATTGAATATGTATGAACTAATGGTTCTGTATGCATTTAGTATTTAGTATAGTTCATCAAAGCACTATTGATGTTGAAGATATATTACATGACTATAAATATAATAATGAACTCCTAACCTTGATCTATCTTTTTCTATTTATTTGGTAAACTAATGCATGCTTGCAGGAAACCCCGACCTACTAAGGAAATCCCTAGAAAAGATGAGTCAAAACTAGCTACCCCCCCCCGAACAAAAATAGTCACTTGCCTAACTTAGCTCCCCGCACTATCAAGACTTGAAAATCAGGTGTTTGAAGGTGCAAAGAATTTATTCCTCAGATAACCTTTATAGGTGAAGTTGGTTGGCACCCCAGTACCTGGTAAAAACTCTCCCTGTATTGATGAGATCGGTCACAAAGTCCTGTCAATAGAAACTAGCGCTAGAAGGAGGGCATGAGCTCATCCCCTTCAGAAGATTTTGATTTAACACCACCCGTGGGTTCCCCAAGCCATAGTTTTAGGAGTCAATATTTTAGCGGGATTGGCTCTTTTTCACCCTTGCATTTTGAAAGAATACTTTGATCAGCCCTGAATCCTGGAAAGTTTGTTGAACTCGAGCCTCCTGCTCAAAAGAAAAGGACCCCAAAGACCAAGCAGACCACCAACCTTATCTTTGGATTTTCTACACCTCATAATACCCAAGCTCCACAGACAACCTTGGAGACCAATGCTCAACCTAGCCAAAATCTAGCAGCCCCAATGGAAAATTACTTTGGTAACACTGGTTCCCCAATGGGGCAGTTCCCCAGTGCTACCGATGATCTTCCTCTGCATCCAGAGAAGATCTACCCTAGATATGAGAATCTAGGCCCTAGAACTATAAAAGAACATCTCCATGCCTACAAGGATGCCATGAACTGACACCAAGTATTGAAAGGAAACTAAGTGTGCAGAAAATAGTTCCCTACGCTAAACTCCCAAGAAGAGGATTTTGCAAATTTAGATTTAACCCTTATCAATTACAGAATGATAATAGAATAACATGCATACATAGAAAAATGAGAATGACACAATGATTTACCCTGGGAAAAATCTTTCGGTAAAAAACCCCAACACTCCAAAACCTACACAATGTATTAATCAAAACTATTGTTGTTTACAATACACTTGCAATGCAAGTTCTTTCATGAGATAATCGACACTTGAAGACAAATATGATAGCATAACAAGATTCCAACAATACACTAACTTCACTCTGTGATTTGCAACCAAGAAATGCTTATATCATGCGCTTCCCTTTTTAGGGCAACTTCCAAAGATAACTGTATTAGGGTTTTACCATTCTCCAGAAAAATAGGAACACCACACATTGCAGAAGAGTGTACAGTACTCAACATAATTAGTTTCCACATGTCTTGCATGTCTTCACCTACCATCGAATATTTCACAATTAGATCTTACAAATATTAATGACCGTCATAGGAATCCATCATAACTATTTCAGTCATGATTACCTTACACATTTATAGGATTTGACAAATGCAAATCCACAGAACCTGAATACACCTGCATGCAAATAACCTGTTACAAAGAAGAAGCACAAGAATGAAAAATCAGAACTCAGAGATGCTCAAAAGAAGAGTCACAATATTGTTCCCTAAGTTATGAAAAAAAATTACAAAGTTCAACCTATAAAGGTGAACAAACCCTAAACAGAAAAACTAGTTTGCGCAATATAATTAATATCAAATATTAATTATATGCACCTAAGAGACAACTTAAGTGAAAAAAGAGTAATGAAACTAACTAATTACTCTAACACCCCCCCTTAAGTGAAGATCAGGAGGTAAGCTAACCTAGCACAACTATGAAAGCAGGAAAAGAGGGTCCCGACAACAAGGCCTGATCAAGTACCCAATACAAGGAAATCTATGTAAATTGGAGACAAAGAAGAAAACCTAGTGGGAAAAAATCATCTCCAAAAAGAGATATAAAAGAAAGAAAAAGACAAAGGATGACTTCAAGAGACTCTCTCAAAGCCATGAGTACAATGCATGCTGCCAACCCCCCCGTGAGAGAGGGTCGAGACTCCAAAGCCCCCCTAGAATGAAAGAACCCCTGGATCAATGAACAAACCACTGTGACTCCAATGCAAAGGAGTGAAAGATAGTGAGCAGTGAAGAGGTAATATCGAAAGATGGGGTGTCACAGGAAAGCCAAGCTGATGTTCAAAGGAGTAGACATGAGGATCCTGAAATGGAATCCCCAATGCAAGGGGTATGACAGGTGCGCTAACACTATCATGAGAGTGGAGATGAGTGTCCCCTGTAGAATTCTCAACAACTAAACTTGGTGGCTCAATGGATGGAGATAGAGGGTCTGGCAGTGTTGAGGAAGAGTCCTGCTAAAGAGAAGAAACCTCAACAAGATGTGGTGTGGCAGTCATAGCAGTGGTCTCAAAAACAACACAGAGGTTCAAGTGACCTGACTGTACCACATGATGCTCTCACAAAAGAGGAGAGATGAGCTTTGATAATAGAGATGGTGGACCAAAATGTGTGAAGGAGTAGAGACGGGTGGAATGATCAACTATCCCTATAGCAACAATGCCTCTTGTCGCACTATCTCTGATGAGGGCTGAATCTACCGTGAACTCAACTATCTTCCCTGATCCACTGAGAGTAATCTGATGAATCGAGAGAAGGTTTGCAGATAGAGATGGAACATACAATACATCATTAAATGTGCCATCCTAAATGCTTACAAAACCTTTCCCACAGACTATCATAATAGTGTTGTTCCTCATGAGAATGTGAGGAATAGGAGAAGCCTCAAGAGAAGAGAAGATCTCCGGAGAAGATGCCATATGGTGACAAGCACCTGAATCTAGTATCCAAGGGACCTGTGAAGGGGATGCAGCAGAAGCCCATAATGCATGACCCTTTCCAAGATCCTATCCAGCTGAAGAAGATGTGGCAGAAGACTAAAAAGTAGAGCCCTATGAGCCAAAAAAGGATGGAGAGGAAACAGTTCTCTTCTGAAGGAGAGCTTGCAAAGCCACAATCTGTTTCTCATAGCCATCAAACTTCTTTTGATAGCAAAGTGACTCATCATGAGTTCCCTTCTAACAATAGGAACATGAAGGTTTGTCATTTTTTGATTTCTCCTTCTGAGGAGTAGATGGTGGTGCCTGTTTCTACTTTGGCTTCCGTGAAGATGAGTGGGCAACCAAAGCATGGCTCATAGAGCTAGAAGAACTATCCAGCTATTGAATCTTTGACTGCTCTCAAGTTAAGATATCACAGAAGGTCTCAAAGGAAGGCATAGTGTTCCAAGGGCCCAAAGCATCCATAGTGGAATAGAAGGTGGAGGAGACGATCAAAAACTATCCGTGAAGCTTTGAGAGTATCAAAAAAATACACTCATTATCTGACTTGGTCTTCCCACATCCTTGTAAAACTGAACGGAGAGAATTGAACTTCATCAAGAAGTCCTCAATGGTGGGAAAGCTGTCAGGAGATAAGGATGTCAATTCTACATCAAGATAAAGTTCCCTAAACTCATTAACTATGCAAAACAAATCTGCAAACTTGTTCCATATAGCCCGAGGAGTGGTCAAATTCTCCAGGTGAAATAAGAGACTGTCAGAAACATTCAGTGCCAGTAAGCCCATGGCTTCATCCATTTTATTTCTGTGCTGAAGAGCCTCAAAAAGACACTGTAGAATAGGTTGGTTCTCATCTAGACATGACTATAGGCCATGTGACATGAGTAGCCTGGTCATGTGTGCTTTCTAGGTGTGGTAATTATGCGGTGTCAGCCGGGCCACAGATGGGTCTGACATTGAGAGAAGAAAAGAAAAAAGTAGAAGGGTCATTTCCTAAAATTAGATGATAGAAAGAAAAAGCACCCCCCACAATTTATGATTCTATCCCCCGTACAGCAAAGAAACAATTACTGAAAGCACAAAAAGCGAGAAAAAAACCTGAGTTCCAGAGGCAGAACAGGAGCACAGAAGAAGGTGTGAATTTGACTACAAAATCTAGTAAGAAAATGGAAAAATCAAGAAATGAAACCTACACAAGAGCGACAAGCTTGGAAAGAGCTTTCCAACGATATAAATAAGTTGAAAATCTGAGTTCGTATGAGCCCTGTAAGACCAAAAAAGCATAGGTACCCCTAAAAACTAAGCTCCCTGAAAAAAACCAGACATTGGAAAAAAGTTAACGGTCAAATGGCCGTCTCCCGTCTGTGGAAAATAATTTGACGACTGTATGGTCGTTAGATGACCATCATTGGAAAATTTTTCTGGTTGCCAAAAAAGGACAAAAATCACCGGCAAATTTGAAAACTGGCCGAAAAAAAAGTTTGGTAGGCTGATGTCAGTAGTGACATCACCACTACGCTGTTGGTGTTGGCAGCTGGCGACAGGTGGCGGGCCGCTGCAAGGGTGGTGACTGGGCAACATGGGGGTGGTGCGGTGGCTGGTGGGCGACGTAGAGAGTGGTGTAGTGGCCGGAGGGCGGCGCGCCGACTGAGGCCGGGTGCAGGCTGGGCTGGGTGGTGCTAGGGTGGCACATTTTGGCACTGCCTACGCAACCCTAAAACCTTTGAAAAAAGCATTTTTAATTTTTTTTTTTTTCTCAAAATGTGTATCATACGGCCTAGGAGACCAAATTTTTTTCAGAGGTCACTGTGACCAAAAATGTCAAAATTTATATGTATTTCGACTCTCCTAGGCCTTCTGAGTGCAATGGTGGAGTCCATTTTGGCTCAAAGTATACCAATTTTTTTTTTCTTTTTTGCATACAAAAAAGAAACAAAAAATATCCTCCTACAGAGAATACCAGATCTGAAGGGCAAGCCTAGAACCCTCTAGAGAGAAGAAAACTTTTCCACTGTCAGCTGTGAATCACGGCTTCAAAAAATCCTTAGACCAGGTAGCAGTAGGGAAGATCTGATACCATGTAGGATTTGACAAATGCAAATCCACAGAACCTAAATACACCTTCATGCAAATAACCTATTACAAAGAAGAAGTATGAGAATGAAAAAGCAGAACTCAGAGATGCTCAAAAGAAGAGTCACAATATTGTTCCCTAATTTATGAAAAAAAACATTACAAAGTTCAACCTATAAAGGTGAACAAACCCTAAACAGAAAAACTAGGTTGCACAATATAATTAATATAAAATATTAATTATATGCACCTAAGAGACAGCTTAATTGAAAAAAGAGTAATGAAACTAACTAATTACTCTAACACCCACCTTAAGCGAAGCTCAGGAGGTAAGCTAACCTAGCACAACTATGAAAGCTATGAAAGCAAAAAATAACCTTTATTCAACTAGACCAAGTTTGATCATCCTTATCATCTTCCAAGTGGAGTGAAAACACATGTCCACTCAACTAAATGACAGAATGGATATCCAACTTAATTACATTATTTGCAAAAAATTAAATACAAAACAAATAATATCAAATGTAAGGAAATATACATGGTTTAGACACCTTATTCCTAATAAGTACAACATCAGGATGTTGTGACCCAAATGTTCCCTCTATCTTTAGGACAGAACGAGTTAAACTGGTACCTCAACTTGATGGCCAACTCCATCAACAATTGACAGGATATTGAAGACACCTTCCTAGCGGCCTTCCACATTCACGTGGACCCAACATGGTCTCAAAGCCAGTTTATCTCCATCAGGAAGGACCGAACAAACCCCTTGCCACATTCAACCATAAGTTACAACATGCCTTGAAGCGGTGCATGGGCCCCTTCATCCCATCTCCTAACGTGACCATCTAGACATATATGAATGTTATGGACCCCATTGTTTCCACTCTCCTTTGGAGAACCACCACCGCAAATGATCGGGATACTCTAGCAAAGGTTTACAACCTGGTCCTGGAGTTGTCCCACGGTTTGAGCAAAGCTCCTGACGGGATTGGATAGAGCACCCCATTCAACATGATACCTGGTGGAACTTCTTATGTCAGGGGATACAACCCTAATCTAGTGATGGGTGCCCCAATGATGGACATGGGCCCATCGCGACTGATAGAGCAGCAGGCCTTGTACGTATATCCATCACAAGCCCAGACAATATTAGGTCTAGAATTTGTTCCCTGGAACCAGCCGTAACAAATGTAGCAACCCTTGACACAACCCTTCGAAGTACCTTTCTTCCAGTCACCCACAACTGGAGGATTGTAGTGCTCAACTCTAGAAGCTGCTACCACTTTCCTTGGGAACCAACCACAACAACTGTCACACTATGATGCGAATACCCAGCTATCCACTGAGGTTGAATCCCTCTGACAATTAGTGTCCTCCCTGACTGTGGATATGGGATAGCTGAAGGTGGGGCCTTCCATGACTCACAACTCCAATTCTTAGAGAGGGAATGTTTTCTCTAGGCAATGAAATACCAACTCCAGAGGTAGAAACTACAATGGGCCTTAGGCCAACCAACATCAATGGAATAACAATGCAAATTCTAGAGGTCCTCCTCCAAACCAAAACACCACTCAGGGAAATGCTGGACCTAGTCATTCTGCACAGCTTGCATAATTCCACCCGCTGACCAACTGGTGTGGATTGCATGACACCAGCTCTCATTCTGAGGTGAACTATGCCACAATAGAAAATATCATCATGATCTCCTAGTCAGACAAACAACAACCTATCGATCCTACTCCCCTAGAAACATCTGCACAAGAGCCTACTCATAATGTCTTCACCTGTGAGACCATCTTCTTTGAGATAGACAAAGAGGATGAAGAAGAGCCCGAATGGCAGGGGTTCTTTGATGAATCTATCCTGGCCTTTAAGGCCAATGAATTTACCATCCCTTAGACTCCCTACAACACTTAGAGTCAGGCTAGAAAAGGGCCAATTTACATGCCAATTCCTCCCAAGAATACCTCTCCCTAGGATAGCACAATTGATCACTCCTTCCCGACGAAGGGACCTGGCTCTAACCAAGATAAGGATTCGGCTGAGGGAAGCCAACTTTACCCAGTGGGAAGGTTTGATATCACTAAGGCATTAGAGAGAACCACCACCTGCATGACCTTGATGGAGGTTTTGTTGAACTGTCTCAAGCAAAGCAAGTCTCTCTTGAAGCTCTTGGGAAACTCAAAATTCATTAGTCACCCACCAAAGACTGTCACATTTGATGATGCCAATTTGGCTATCTTCTAGGGAAACATAGAGGATCCTCCCTTCTTACTAGGTTTGAACATACAAGAGAAGAACCTATACAATTTCTTGGTAGATTTCGGTGCCTCAGGCAATATCATGCCCTTATCTATATGCCACAAGCTCAGACTCTTTCCCACTCCATCCAAAGGTGCAGTAGTCCAATTGGACAAAAATACTATAAAAATGGTAGGTGAGCTGAAGAACATCTAGATTTAGCTCATCCAAGACCCCTCGATATCAAGCATAATAAACATCCAAGTGGTGGACATCCCCAAAACTTATGGGATATTGTTAAGTCATAATTGGTCTAAGGCCCTTAACGGGTATTTCTCCATGGACTTCTCCCACTTGTGGCTCCCCTAGGAGGGGCAATCAAACCAAAGCTGCATAGAGAGTGAACCTAGGATGAAGCAAGCCCTCACCAAAGTTGGGAGGGTGAATGAAGTCCTATTCTCTAAATCTTCCCTTAGGGTGTACTAACCCCTAGAGATCCTAACATTTGATTTCACCCTTGGGGAGGATCCCATAGTTGTTCAGAGGATTTAGGACCTGGATGAAAAAATGAGAGGTGAGGTAAACTCACAAGGTAGCATGACAACCCTCGCCACACTCTTGTCTGACACTTGGTGCTGGGTACACTACCATAAACATTCTGAACTAGAGTGTGGGACTTGCATTGTCACTGCTACTCACCATATCAACACCCTCTGGGAGAAAGAACACAAAATAGATTTGTTTGGACCCAATGATCATTTCAGTCGTGCACCTAAGGTTCCACTTGTCTAGGAACCCCAACCAAAGAATTCTCTAGAGAAAGACCTTGCCCATGTGCCACCAAAGCTAGAGGAATCACCTCCCAACCCTCCCAAAATCAATCCAAACATCACTTTTCCTTTCCAATCCCAGAAAATGAACAACGAACTATGGACCCTAAATTTTGATGGATCATGGTCTAAATAGGGCTGTGGGGCTGGAGTGGAACTGATGAAGACATGGGGGAAATCCTTCCTCGCATCTTACAGGCTGTAGTTTAACTGCACAAATAATGTCACAGAGTATGAGGACTTGGTCCTCAGACTCCTGTTCACACTGAGAAAAGGAATCACCCACCTCTGGGTGATGGGTGATTCAGAGTTTATCATTAAACAAGTCTAGATCCAATACACTTATCATGATAAAAGGCTGGCCGCATACCACAACTAAGCATGGAGCCTCATCAAAGATTTCAATTCTTTTGGCATCAAGCTTATTCCCTAGAAACGTAACTATGTTTTGGATGCCCTTGCTATGTTTGCCAGCACCCTTGAGCCAATGAATGGCTCCCGGCTCCAGAAGTTTTTTGTTGAGATGGTCCCTACCCCATCCATCCTAGACAATATCACCCACTTTTAGGTTTTCAAGGATGAACAACATAATCTGGCCTTCATGGCTAATGTGGGCATCTTCAAGGATCAGATAGTGGAAGAAAGAGATCATGACGATACTGGGCATGGTGAGGAAGATGATGAGATTATCAACTTACCAACCAACACCATCCCTAAGGGGATGGTAGCTCTTGAACACATCTTTGATTTAGACCCCCAGGGCTGAGAGAAGATATCATCCTCCTCTGAGGGAGGAAAATTTGAAAAGGTCAACATTGGCTAGGCTGATGAAGAAAAATTTGTACACATTGGCACCTCCTACTCCCCAGAGGAGAAGGAGAATATTCTCATGGTTCTTAGAGAATACATTGACATGATCATGTGGGGATATGAGGATCTGAAAACCTATGACACATCCATCATGACCCATACCATCCC
Organism: Thuja plicata; assembly: GCA_018584345.1. Classification (NCBI taxonomy): domain Eukaryota; kingdom Viridiplantae; phylum Streptophyta; class Pinopsida; order Cupressales; family Cupressaceae; genus Thuja; species Thuja plicata. The sequence continues at coordinate 395,037 of MU226255.1, forward strand.
CCTAAAACTAGATGCTAAGCCCTTCTGAAAAAAGAAGAGACCGGTAAACCCATTGATCAAACCTATAATTCATCAGGTAGTTCAGAAAATGCTATCAATCTAGATTATCTTTCCAATTTGACACTCAAATTGGGTTGCCAACCTTGTCCCCATGTGGAAGAAGAATGGAGAGATTTGCCTTTGCATGGATTTATGCAATTTGAACAAGGCATATAAAAAGGACAATCACCCTCTCCCCTGATTGGATGAGGTATTACAAATTGTTAACGACTCCCAAATGATGTCCTTCCTAGAAGGGTACTCTGCGTATAACTAGGTCATGGTTAAGTATGAAGATAGAGATAAAATGATGTTCACCACCAAGTGGGGAACATTTGCATACCAAATTTTTTCCCTTTGGCCTTATCAATGTAGGGGCAACATTTCAAAAGGCTATGGAGATTGCGTTTGAAGGTCTAGTAAATAGATGCATAATCATCTATATGGATGATTTAACAATATTTTCCCAGGACATGCATGATCATTCCGCCCACCTCACCCAAATTTGTGAGAGATGTTGCCAGTATGGAATTTCCCTCAATCCTAAGAAATGCATATTCAGGGTCACTAAAGGGAAACTTCTCAGGCATATCATTTTTGAGAGGGGGATATCTATTGACCCAGAGAGAGTTGAAGCACTACTGAATCTATAGATGCCTGATAGTAAGAAAGAAATGAGATCTTTCTTTAGAAAGATAAACTTTGTCCAGTGGTTCATCACTGGATTCAGTGAAGCCACTTAATGACATGATGAAGAAAGACACAAAGATTGAGTGGAGTCCCAAAGTGAAGTGAGAATTTCCTCAGATCAAGAAAACCATAGTGGAGATATTGGTCCTGGCAAGTCCGGACTATTCCCTCCCATTTCACATATACTCCTTCACTTCACCACATTTCACAGTAGAATTCCTAACCTAGAAAGTTGAAGGGGAAGAGAAACCCATTTCTTTTATGAGTGCCCCCTTCAAGAATGCCAAAGTCTGATATTCATCTTTGTAAAAGTAGGATTTTTCTCTTGTCCGGCTCATGAAGAAATTTTGGCAGTATATTCTCCGAAGCAAAGTGCATGCTATCATTTCAGACCAGGTGGTGAAATATTTACTGCTACAAAGTGAATTGGGTGAACATTAGGGGAAATGGATGGCCATCCTCCAAGAATATGATTTATAAATGTAACCCATGAAGATAGTCCAAGGATAGGGGCTATGCAGAGCAATGGCAGAAGGAGCTCCAAACATTGAATGCTAAACTTACATAGTGGAGTCCATAACTCAAGACCCATGGTATACCAATCTGGTATACCTATTTCTCAACAACATATGCCCGAAGGGGCTTCCCCCAAGAAATTTTTTTATCCCTATGGCTAAAAAGTGCACATTTCATGATCAAGAACATAATGCTTTTCTGCAGGAACTATGAAGGGATTTACCTCCGGTGCATTGATCGGGACCAAGCTGCTAAAATGGTTGAAGAATTTCACGAGCAGTTCAGAACTAGGCATGGCTCAGCTGATGCCACTGCCCACCAGATTTTTTGGGCTGGATACTATTGGCCCTTCATCTTTAAAGATGTCTACATTAACATCAAGAAGTGTCACACTTTCCAAACAATGACACATCATGAGAGAAACCCGACCATGCCTTTGCAGCCGGTCTTTGAGGTTAGACCCTTCACCCAATGGGCATTTGATTTTATCAGGGAAATCAACCACAACTCATCTACCAACTATCGGTAAATTTTGACTACTACTAATTATTGCACCCAGTGGTCTGAAGTGATTCCATGCAAAAACAACACGACAGATGTAGTTATCAAATTCCTGGAAGAAAATATAGTCACCAGATTTAGAATGTCATTCGCTATAGTATGTGACAATGGTTTGACATTTTCTTTGACACAATTACTTGAATGGACCTATGAGAGGATGATCACCTTGAAGTTATCCAACAACTACTACCCCTAGGGTAATGGTGTGGCTGAGTCTACTAATAAAAACCTGTTGGAGGTGATCAAGCATCTGTTAGAATGAAACCCCCAAGATTGGCACTAGAAGCTTAGGTTTTCCCTTTGGGAAGATCACATCAGAATAAAGGTATCCCTAGGGACTTCCCCATTTCATATGGTTTACAACAAGAATCTAGTGTTCCCCATCAACTTACAAATCCCAGTTTTACAGTTTATGCAGGAATTCAACAACCGGGACAATATCATGGAAGTTTGGTTTCTAAACGTGGTGAGGATAGAGGAACAAAGAGACACGACACTAGAACACTTTGCACATCATCAAGAAATAGTCAAATAATAGTTTGACCGGAGAGCCCAGTATAAGGCCTTTCAAATTTTAGACTCGGTCCTCCTGTAGGACAAGGCCCAGGAAAAGAAAGGAAAGCACACCAAATTCCAAAGGCTTTGGCTCAGAACATATCTGATTTTTGAGATCTGTGGGGAAAATACTTATCACCTTAGTACCATGACCGAAGAAGCCATCCCATTTCCTGTCAATGGGTAGTTTCTCAAGCACTACTTTGAATGAGATGGGTGGTAGGTTTGTCCAAAGTTGTATTATACGTAAAGTTCGTGCTTGTAAATATCTTTCCCGATGCTCCTTGGGAGTGCCTTGGCCTTGTAAATAGTTTTTTGGCCATCCTCCGTGATGGCCTCCCTTTCCTTTTTCTTTTGTCTTTGGTTTTCTTTTTTCTTTTTTTAGGTCCCCGACATGTTGCCTTCTTCTTATAGATAGGTATGCTTCGCATAACATCTAGTCTCCGAAATGGTACCTTATGCATTTTGGGTAGTTAGGGATCTATTGTTAGCACAGTGGAATTTATTCACACTCCAGAGTTATTTTGTGCATATGGTAAGATGTTATGAGTGATCTTCATCAGATTCATATCTTGATAGTCTCGACACTGGTTAACAAAAAATCTAAGAAGCAAGTAGACGCATGGTCCTTGATGGCAGATTGGTGGCACTAGTAATTGGCCACGTCTGAAAATTGTAAAGTATCCCAGGTCTGAAATTTTCTCTTCTATTCAGGAATTTAAAATAGGTGGCAAGGTGAAAGAAGTACCACCATGAAAATTAGCTAAGCTTAAGGTTCATGGTGAAAGGAGTACCGCCTTCCCATCTTCAGAAGAAAAAAAAGAAAAGAAAGGATCTGAAGAATAGAGAATTCTAGTATCTAGGGGGAATGTGCAAGATGTGATGATTTTGTTTTGATGTATTCAGTGCCTCCTCTTTGCTTCTCCTAAAAATCATTGACTTTATTTTCTTTGAAAGCACACACCTTACAACTGATAAAGGGATGAAAGATTGAATCACTGATGAGTTGGATTTTCTCAGACACCTCATGCCTTGCAAACAAAATGCTCCAGGTAAAGATAGGTTTCAGTTTTTCTAACTAAAGATTTTGAAGTTCTCAAATGCACTAAGGCATTCATCCCAGTGAGTCACCATTTTTTATGCCTTGCATACCTGTCCCTACATTTTGTAGACAAAATGTTGGTTCCCCCTTTTCTCTCTTGTCTTGTTTCATTTTCTCTTTGTCTTTCTCTAGCCTTTGCTTCTGCAAGGGTCATTTTTCTTTTATTTTGGTCCTCCTTCCTCTGGGACTTGGTCCTAGAGTGTTTTTGTCTTTTGAGTCAGCCAAATTTCTGGATTCTGGAATTCCTTGTCATCACTTCCTCTTTTGCTAGAGGGTGTGGTTGTTCGGGATCCTCAGGCCTGAAGTTCAGAGGGTTTACCTTTCCCAGGGTTCATGGAGGGAAGCAACATGTTTTTACCCTAAGGGTATAAATGGGTTTCACTTGTCACTTTCACATTTATCGCGAACAAGTTATCCAAAGAAATTACCCACAATGATTAAGGCGATTAAACAATGATTAAGTGCAAATTTCTCTCGGTGTTCAACAGTGCTTAAACACTGATTAATAGTGGTGCATTTGTGGTCATGGTCTGTGAAAGCTCCATCAATTGTAGAGTGCCTCCCATGCTCCTCTTCGCACATTTCTTCATGTTTTAAGGTAGGCCCTTCGACTCTCCTCTTCCTGGTTTTGTCTTTCCTGGTTTTGCTCATGTTTGCTTCTTTGCTTTTGCTTTTTGTCTTCGTTTTGGTTTTGTTTTTCTTGCTGGCCTATTTTTGCCTCCTGTTGGTGGGGTGGTTTTGTAGGAAGGTTGTCCACCTTCCTCACATTATTCTCAGCCTTGTAAATGATGTATTTTAGTTGTAAATGTTGTAAATTCTTGAGGTTCATGTGTAAAGATGTCAGAGCCTTGCTATAAATTGTAGGTAATCCTTAGTTGTAGATAGTTTCTATAAATTGTGATGTTTTTCTAGCTTTCCCCTATATATTTTGCGTATGTATATTGTCATGGTAACCCTTCTCGAGGTGAGCTCATCACACTCTGTATGTTGAAGATCAAGTTTGGAGCTTGCTAGTATGGTGCTCGCCTGGCTTGAACTTGACACCTCGCCTGTTTGAGCCATGATAATTTTCTCTCTCCTTTATCATGTCATCATTAATGGTGAGATTAACTCCCCCATGAGTGAGCATTCAAAAGACATCCAATCTAGCATTCATTTCCCTCGTGCCATCCCACCTATCATGATTAAGGGTCATTACATTGTCTATCACGTGGCCACATGACAACCCATGTCAGCCAAGTATAACTTGATACCCAGTCACATTGATAATGACTAGTTTCTCCGGACTCTGGGTGTAAATAAGTCCTTGGTTCTTCATCCTATTTTTGTCACATAAACTAATGCCCCGAGATCTTCGAGTGTTGATCAGAATCCAATCTTTTCTAAATTTAATATTTCAGGGTTTTGATGCGTACTAATATTCTTTGAATAGGTGCGAGATGGTGGTGAATTCCCTGGAGTCCCTAAATTTTTTTGTAGTTTTATCATATTATATGTATTGACAATTATCCAATCTTGTAGGTTGTAGGATATCCATCAACATGTCTGAAGTAATAACTCCTCCTGGAAATTTGGAGCTTCCAACTACCTCCACTCGGGCGGCCATAAAAAAAAGAAGCATAAAATATGTTGGCCAAGCTCCTATTAACCTCCAAGTACCTGAGGGAGGGTGTTCTTGTGGGGTCCAAAGTGGACTCCAAGCTGTAGGAGATCATAGATACCAAGCCCAGACTATGGGCTGAAATGCAGAGCCTTGTCCAAACCATGTACCAATAGAGAGCCACCGAAGATGATATGGCAAAGAATGTGGCCACCTCCGACATCATCAAAGCTGCAAGTTTCCCCTACTTGGTGCAAGCACCAGAGCTAATCCTTAAACTAGCAGTGCACTACAATGCTTCCACCCGGTTTATTTTGCTAGCCAATTCTCTACCAGTACATTACCCAATGACCATTGTTAATCTGGATGCCGCCACTTTTGCTTCGGGGCTAGGAATCCCCTAGTTTAAGGGCCCATTGTTATCTCCAGGTCTGTATCATTGAAGGAGTTAGAGGAAATTTCCATTCTTTCCTGACACCATCTCAATAATCGATGGCTGAAGTCCCCGAGAAGAGACTATAAGAAGATGAACCTGGAGATTCCCTGTAGAGATTTTAAAGAATGCATTCGGGCAAGAATCATATTTTTGTGCAGGATCTTTGGAGAGCCCCATGCCAGAGACTTTTAAGGACTGATGTATTATTTTCTCTACTGCATCACCACCTATAGTTAGACCTTCGATTGGGCGACCATCATCTCCAACCATGTAGACTTCCAGCTGAAGAATTTCCTCCAGAATTCAAAGTTCTAGATGACTTCATATGTATTTTGGGCACTAGCCCAACATAGACCTTCTTTTTAGGGTTTTCAGATAGTGGGCATTCTCAAGAAGGGACCCAGCCAGCTTGCCCCATGGGATCATTATCCCTGGATCCAATGGGAAGCCTTTTTCCCCCATTTTTGCAGGGTAAATGACATGTTCATTTACCATAACATTTTGACACTCACTTGGGACACTGAGTACCAGTTGTCGCAAGAGGTGATGAAATTGGTAAGCACATAAGATAATTATTTCATTCAATTTTAGTAGAATACTTACATTCAGGTGGCTGGCTTCTCTGGGAAGCCCTACCTACTCCCCAGGTACTACAGAGATAGGATCATTCTTTTGGAGTTCTACAGGAAAATCCTGGAACCCCATGCATTCTTTGGCATGAAGAAGGTTACATCCATTCTATTTTTGATTACTTGTGGGAACTATTCTTGTAGTCTTACAATGGCTAAGGAAGCTGACAATGAGCTAAAGATTCTAGGACTGGCAGAATTCCACCTTACTAGAAACAATTCTGATCCAGTAGACAAGATAAGAGAGGCGTTGCCCCGTGCATCCACACCACATAAAGTTCACGTTGAAGACTTTTGGGTGGATTGTCAGGACAATTTTGATCTCTGGGCCTGGCAACATTCATGGATGTCCAAAGGTCTGATGAAGGCCCTCAACCTTTGGGGCTTCCTGAAAGATTTTACACATGATGGGCCTCTGGAGGACCCATCATACAAAGAACATGGGATTGACAAGTTGGATCTCCCTCTGGTGGATTGGGACACCCCAAATAACTTAACAATTGAGGATGTGAGTCACCACATCATTGATAATAGTCTTAAATATTTTGAGAGGGTGTGTCTGAGGAGCACCCATAAGGGTCTGATCTTGCGGGGGTCTTCTTCGACCTCTGGAGCCACAGGACCAAGCAAGGACAAGGGGAAGGAGAAGAAAGACGTCCCACCCAAAGTTACTCCCCAAGGTCTACTCCCCATTTTGGAGAAAATTCACGATCAGCTGGAGGCGTCCTGACTAATAGGCCAAAAAATAAGTGCCCAGCTCTCTCATGGTCTCCTGGTGACTCTAGTGGAATCTGCTTTCCTGACATGATCCCCTTCACTAGTGGTGGTCATGAGCTGGAAAACAGAGGCCAAGGCATAGTTTGCAAATATTCTAAATGCTGGGGTCCCATTGCAAAGAAAGAAGAAGTAGAAGGTAGACAATCCCCCAAGCACAGACAGGGTCCCTAGCATGCCCAATGTTCCCCTGGTAGAGGTTAGTTTGGACTCCCCCAAACTGGCTGATATTCTAGAGACCTCCCCTCCGCATGAAAACTTCAATGACATCTTCAGTATAGATGAACTCATGAATCTACATGGGGAGATTGATAAGGTGGTAGAAGAAATATCCACACAAGAAGTGGAGATAATCCCTGATGAAGGAGAGACACTAGAAAAGGAAGTGGTCCCAGGACAAGGGGTCTAAGAACCTGAGAAGGAGCTAGAACAAGAAACAACACAAAAGGACCCACAAGACATGGAGGAAACCTCACTCTAGGGTATCAAGAGATATTCAAGGCAAGAAAATAATGAGCAACTGAGAACTAGGGAAATCAGACCTACGGGATCACTGTACCCCCAACTATCACGCTCCAAATGCCTTCAGCTACTCTGAGTGATCAAGTGCCTCAGAGAATGACATTCAGCGAGGTGGTCTCAGCAATCCAACATTCAAGCATTGGCCAGACACCTCTGCCTCCTCTGAAAGATGTGCCTAGGGAGAAGGATATCTCGGTGAATGATGCTGGAGATGAACAACAACAACAACAACAAGATGGGAGGGATAACCTTGATAATGTGGACACTGAAACCATAGACGCTGAGAAGGATGGGGAAAACCCCGATGATACAAATAATTGTAGTGTCGATGAAGATGGGGTCCCCAACACCATAGACAAAGATGCCACTAAGGCAAAAAATATTGAAACCCCGAGGGGCAAGAAAAGGAAAAAGAGTCTGATTCAGTCATGGATACCGGAGATACACCACTAGACTCCAAAGAAGGCCCTGATACTCATGAATTAGCAAAAAAACTACCCCAACCGCCATAATGGCTGGTGGAATCCAGAAAGAGAAAGGCCTTGACGTTGGTAGGTGTTCCCCTATCGTTGGCCGAGATGATGGCCTAGAATGTAAAGGCTAAGAAGCCCAAAAGGGCTTGGACCCTCCATACCCTCCAGACTGGTCTGGGAGGAAATACAGTTGCAGTGGTTGCAACCCCTCCCCTAGATATAGATGCAGCAATAGTAAGGGCCAAATAATACGCAATCATAAAAGTGCCTCTAGGGAGGAGAGATAAGTAGGGTGAGCTAGGCCCATTAAGAGAGGAAACCTGGGCAGTTGAAGCCCGGTACGATAAATAGGCACTAAAGTTAAAGGAGGAAAGAGAGAAAAATGAAAATCTTCTCAAACTTCTCGCTGAACTTACATAGCCACTTGCCGAGATCCATCTGGAAGCCTCCACCTCTAGACCGCTGCTTCTACAGGGTGACATGGATGCTCTTAGGGCCACGTAGAAGAAGGCACAGGCTATAGATGAGTGGATCACGGAGTAGATTAGGGCTATAAGGAAATTCTTGGAAGTGTCACTCCTAGACCTTTACTTGGTTAATAATCTCTTGGGCTAGGTGAATGGTGCCATCATCTTGTGGGGAGAAAACATAGAGAAATAAGAAGAATGGAGGACCAAATTAGATGAAATCATTAATTCTGGAGAAGAGGCCATCACTGAGGCAAGAATTTTGGGAGAGGAATCCTTCAAATTCCTTCGGGCCTAGTACTCCAGACTTGGCCTCAAGATTGAGGTAAGCAAGCAATTGGTTACGACCCTAAAAGAGAAGGTCATGGCGGTTGGGTATCCTTTGGACCTATACAAAACATTCATTAGAAGGGTTTCACAAGTTGATCCCTTCACCACCATAACTTGTGCCCTAGAGGACTATGTCCTCAACAAATTTGATGAGTTGATGGAGTCTCAGTATCAGTCTACCAGAGACTTCGATAGAGGGAAATTGTCAAGATTTCCAAGATGATGCTTTGAGCTCATGACTCTGTAAAGCTAGTCAATGAATTCTGGGATAGGGCCGGAGATATTGAAGAGAAGTTCAGAATTATCCGCGACTAGTGGAAAAATATCAAAGATATAGATGGAGACAAAATTAGCCACATTTTGGAGGCTTTCAAGAACAACAAGGGACAATAAAGTTCTCCAATCTCTAGATATTTTCACCATTAGGGTGTATTTTTGAACATTCATTATTCTTTAAGCATAAGCTCCTTGACTCTAGAATTCTGGATCTAACATTTTTGTATTCTTTTGATGACCCATGTCCAGGTTCTCCAAAGCCGAACGATCATTATCTAGTAGTTAATAAGGGGGTCAGAAGGTAGGTGATCCTGATAAGGCATGTCAGATAGAGGGATGGCTCTGATAGGTGATTTTCCCAAGGCACCGCTCCAACATTAACTACCTGGTGCATCAAAGACAGTGAGCCACATTTCACATTAATGAGGCATGTAGCCTCAAACTCTGGGAAGATTGGATTTATTCTATTCTTACACTGACACTCTTCTTGAGGCCAATTCTTCCATCCTTTCTTCTTGTCTTCTTCCTCTATCCTGTCAGACCTCTGTTCTTTTCGAGGTGATTGTAAGTGGCGTAGGTAGTACCGACTACCAAATATTGTATTTTAAGGTTGAGTGTACAATTAGATTAGGTTAATTTTAGAGAAAGTTATGTGTATAAATAATAAGTCTGACCTCATTTCAAGGGTTAGTGAAATTGATGATTTTGTAGTCCAATACTTTCAGCATTTCATTTCTAGTAGTTGAAGAGGTCAATCCTCAGTAGTTCTTAGTAGTTAGATGCTCCCTTGGAGCCATTGATATACACACTAGTGTTGCTGGAACACTTTGTTAATGAAGAAGGAAGAGTTTTTGGAAATGATGTTGTTGGTGTTCTGATCTCTGAGTTAACAATATCTCTTTCATTTTGTATATTTCTAATGTCCTTTTCTCTGATGCTTTGTTAGATTAGATGATCTCATTTCCCCTTGCTATTGAATATGTATGAACTGATGGTTCTATATGCATTCAGTATTTAGTATAGTTCATCAAAGCATTGTTGATGTTGAAGATATATTGCATGACTATAAGTAGAATAATGAACTCCTAACCTTGATCTATCTTTTGCTCTTTATTTGGTAAACTAATGCGTGCTTGCAGGAAACCCCAACCTACTAACGAAATCCCCAGAAAAGATGAGTCAAAACCTATTATCCCCCCCTAAAAAATAGTCACTTGCCCAACTTAGCTCCTTGCACCATCGAGACCTGACACTTAGGTGCTTGAAGGACCAAAAAATTTATTCCTCAGAAAACCTTAACAGGCAAAGTTGGTCGGTACCCCGGTACCCGGTGACAACTCTCCCTCTGTTGATGAGACCAGTCACAAATTCCTATCAATAGATTGGTGTTGAAGATCTACAAGCAATTTATTTGAGACATCTTACATCCAACATTATACATTCTACATCCATTTGGTGCATACATACTTGTGGATCCATAGATTCAAATCCGCCACAAGGGTTTCTATACAAGCAAGGTGAACTTGTTTATTTATGCAATTTCAATTCAATTATAAGGTTAACTCCAAAATTGGGGTTTGAACAAGGCAAACCCCTCCCCCCCCAAAAAAAACTATTTTTATTATAGGTACAAGTTCAGAATAATGAATTGGAGTGCAGATCCAGATACCCTTTTCAGCAAACTTTCAGGATCCAAAAATAGATATTCTGTTAGAGATTTTAGAGGTCAATTTTTCCCTAGGTTGGAATAAAAAATTCTAGGTCAATGGTGACTTTGAATTGATGGTCAAAATTGGAACTGAGCCAAACTGAAAAAATATTTTTGAGTTTTGTGGATCTCATAGTTTCGGTTCAGGATCACGGAAATCAACAGTTTCTGAGGCTGTCTGACATGGTTTTCAACAGGTTCTTTTTTGGAGGTATGTATTTTACTCCATTTTCCTTTACAAACATTTCCACATTTACACCCCTTATCAATTACAATTAAATGTAATGTGTAAAATATGTGCATAGGGTCACTTTTATGAGCAAATATCTATTGTTCTAAACCCTATCCACATTTTCCCTATTACAGTATCAAATAGGTGCACTGACTTGTCAAATTATTCCTTTTCATTTGACGCAATTTGTATGTCTGTGTGTGTCATCAAGAGATCCCAATATTTTTGTGTTGGTTTTGGATTTTGTATGTTATGTAGCATTTGACAAAATTGTACCTACACTATACTTTCACCTTGTTGTCAGAACATGTTTGTAACATGATAATTGTTGTGAAGTGCTCCCATAATGTCTTGGTGTTAGAGTGTGATGTGTAGATAGGATTTCCTATCACAGGGGGTAGATGTGTGAGGTCATCGACTAGGATTATAGAAAGTCCACTAAAGTATAGTTGCTGATTCTAAAGAAATGATTGGCATAGTCTATTGTCTATCTTCAATAATAGCTTTGGGCCAATGAAATTTAGCTCATCAATTTAAGAATGTAACTTATTTCCTTTAAATCCTCCTAGAATGTTGTCAATGCTTTCCATTGCAATGGTTGCAATTGTTTAATATGAATCTTGACCACCAAATGTATAGTCGATGCATGTATGTTGAATGTGACAACTCCTATAGGAGCAAGTGCGAGAAACTAGTTTTTTTGTTGTTGTAGGGCGCTATTGTTTAGTGCATTTCTTATGCAAGCAATCAAGTAGGATTTTTCTATACCTATTGTGCCTTGAATGATCATATACAATGGTTTGGCAGATGGAAATTATTTGTGTTTTGTAATTACTACGAGTTTTGCCTCTTTCTTTGTTGATAATGTATAGCTCAAAATGTCAAAGTTAGAAAGGATGTTGTCACCTCGTGTGCTTTTTTTGTATTTAAGAACTATGTTGCAATTATATGTAGATATTGGGGTATGGTAATCTCATCCCATCTATTGTAGTTATCAAACTCATGGTTTCCAAGAATCTTAATTTGGTAATATTATTTGAGGGGCCCTTTTGTTTAAACAATTTCCATTCATTCATATGTCTTCTTCTTCTTCTTCTTCTTCTTCTTCTTCTTCTTAACATGTCATATGTCATATCTAGTTGCATTTATGCTCTTCCAATTTTCACAATCATTGAATCTTTAGTGATGCCTATGTTATTTTCTATATCATAGAAGTCTTTATAAGAGTATCTGACTCTAGCAGAATATTTCAAAATGATACGAGTCCTTATTTTGAATTATATAGAACTTTGGGTAAACATTAATTATGCCTTTGACCTATCTTTCTTTTCAATTTCTCTATCTACTACTCATAAAAAAGGTGTAAGATCTTTCATATTCAAGAAGTGGTATTGTCTAAAGCTCTAGAGGTCATTGAATGTATGTCTGCACGTAGGTAGATTATATTTGGTTTGTGCACATTATCTTGTTTATCTGCTAGAACATTTTTCATCCAACATTCAAAGATGTGAAAGGATGATTGAAAATGATCAAGGGAAGTTTTTGAAGCATATGACATATTTCTTGTGCCCCTATGTCACGCTCTGCTACAATCTCAATCATGAATTTCTTGTATGTTGTGAGATTTGGGTTGTTTGTTTTTTGGGTTGTAGATATTCTTTTTAACATATTAGTGTAAGTCTTAGATGCTATTTTTTTTTCTTTTGATATGTACTTGGAAATGTATTTCAAAACAATTGCTTAGGAGATAACATAATAGATATCTAGATTGGCTCTCCTTATCAATAGCATTTCTCAATTGTGTATGTTAAGCCTTTCATCATTTCTTACAGGTTCATATTTTTTTCTTCCCATAATCATCACATGATAATATGGAGTTATTTTTTTCTTTCCATGGAGCTTTGTATCGATACTCAAAATCATGTTCCTTCTCTACATTTTGTACGCCTCTAAACCCAGTTAATTAATTCGTTGTAGTCATGAGTGGGCTCTATAGCTAATATATCATGTTTGGTGAGAAAGCATGGATCATCTAGTGGAGATCAAATCACTGTGTTGTTTTTGCATGATGCCTCATGAGGGTTCTAAGTGGTAAGATACACATTGAAAACATCCATTCTCTTTCAAGTTTTTTAGTATTGGTCCAATCCAGTTTATCCTTATCAGGTGATTTTCTGATCGAAAGAAACCTGTGCACATGTGCAATACCTCTATGTTGCCACTCAAATATATACCAATAGTTTTTTGCATCAAGGAGTTTTTCAATGAAATCTTCATGAAATATTGTAAACAACAAGTACAATACTATGGTATGAGGGTTATTGGTTATGTTCTACATGTGTTATATGTTTGATAAAATTTTGGGGGGAGTGTCATTTGAGAGAAATTGGTTTACATCTTGCCACTTTGTGCCTATTTCACTCAATGTGAAGAAAAGAGTAGGTGATCCTATTTTTTTGATCACGTTTTTTAACACCACATGACACTTGTTCCAATATGGTCTTGGACCTTGGATAAAAGTACCAAAGTGCATGACCTCCTTCACAAGCTGGGTGTCTGGTAGATTTTCAAGGTGTGCACAAAGGTTTTTAATGGTGACTAGTATGTTTTCTTCTACATTCCTCTTGATTAATACAATTTCAACTTCTTGGGTATGATGCCTAGCCATGAGATTGAAGATGAAATATTGAAAGCGGGGATGCCTTCTGAACCTCACTTAAACCTGTGGTCGTGGAACCTCATTAACTGTAGTGTAAACTCATGGATGTGCACTTCCCTTATTCAAGGCTACATATAATATGCATATCCATTTGGGAAGAGAGTGGGAAATTCCATACTAAGTAAACCCTTAGTGTTGTATTTGTTTACTAGAGATGAGTGTATTTCGGCCTAGTTGATAATGTTGGTTGTGTTGTCTTCAAGTTGCAGTTTTATCTTAATAATTTGTAGGTCACAAGCTCTTTCTGGTTGTTCAGACATAAATGATGATGTGTATGTTGTGCTATTTTCATTTGGGTCATCATTAATTTCCATTTCATTATTCGGAGGATCTCCCCTAAAAAGGGCTCTAAATTAGCGTGTTTTGGGTTGAAATTCTGGGGATGACTCTTTGGTATCAGAGGCTAGTTTTAACACTGGGAACCTTAAACCACTACATTTCAACTTAAAAATTATGTATTGACTTAAACATACCAATTATTGTGTAGGATGCCTCCCATTATGTGACAAGCTCGTCAGCGTGGGCGAGGCTCTAAGCGTGCCCGCACGACACGAGAGAATGTAGAACATGAAGTAGAGGGTTCTAGAGAGGAGAAGAGGCCTCCACCCAACCCAAACCAAGATGTATTAAATGATATTCAGAACCTTATTGGGATTATTCAAGATAGAATACCACAAAGTTTCTAGCAGACAGAGCTCAGGGGTTCAGAGGAACATAGGACATAGGCTAGAGAGATAACTAGGAGTCCTCCACCTAGCCGTGTGTTGTTCAGGGACAGATATATGTCAGAACACTTTAGATAGATATTTGAAACAACACATGGCTAGGTGGAGGACTCCTAGTCCTCTCTCTGGCCTCTGTCCTATGTTCCTATGAACCCCTAAGCTTTTCCTATTGACCCCTTAGTGGTATTCTATCATGAATAATCCCAATGAGGTTATGAAGAGAATTTAATACATCTTGGCTTGGGTTTGGTGGTTGTTTAGGAGGAGGCATCCACTCCTCTCTAGCACCCTCTACTTCTTATACTATGATCTTCTGTGTCTCGTGGGCATGTGTAGAGCCTCGCCCACACCGACAAGCTTGTCATGTAATGGGAGGCATCCTACACAAGCATTGGTATGGTTAAGTCAATACGTAATGTTTAAGTTGAAATGAAAAGATTAAGTTGAAATGTAGTGGTTTAAGGTTCCCAGTGTTAAAACTGGACTCTGATACCAAAATGTCATGCCCAAAATTTCAACCCAAAAGCATGCACCATTACTGCAAGCTCAAGGTCATGGGTATGGTAGTTGAGCTCATGAGTCTTAATTTTCTTAGACTCATAGGCTATAGCTCACCCACCCTGCATAAGAACTTCCCCCAAACCATCTATGGAGGCATCTATGCAAACCACAAAATTTGTTGCAGGATCTAGCACTGCAAGAATAGGTGTGTAGGTAAGTGCTCTATTGAGTTCCTAAAAATAAATCTTTCACTTCTTTGTCCACTCAAATTTATTTCCCTTTTGCTGAAGGGATATAATGGGATGTGCCACTCTAGAAAATCCCTCAACAAATTTCTTGTAATATCCTGATAGAACCATGAAACTTCTGACCTTGGTCATAGTGGTAGGCACTGGCCAATCCATAATGACATCAATCTTTGATGGGTTTACTGCTATCACATCACTTGAAATGACATATCCTAAATATCTTTCCTCTGACCTAAAGAAATCACACTTTGACAAGTTGTCATACAACTGATTATCCCTTAAATACTGCAATACCTAACTCAAGTTATCCTCATGCTCCTTCTCATCACGAGAATATATCAATATGTCAAGGAAAGTGTGGAATACTCCATTCATGAGACTCGTGAATACAATTGGATCATTTGTAAGACCAAATGGTACAACTGTGAACTCATAATGTCCATATCTTTTCTGGAATGTTGTCTTGTGGATATCACTCTCCACAATCCTGAACTGATGTTACCCCAATTTAAGATCTATCCTTATGAACACACAGGTGCCTTGAAGATGATCAAACAAGTCATCAAGCCTAGGGAAAGGATATTGATTATTAATGGTTAATTTATTGAATTGTTGGTAATCCATACATAACCTAAGAGACCCATCCTTCTTCTTGATGAAGATAACTAGTGCACCCCAAGGGGAGACACTAGGACATATGTGCCCCTTCTATAGGAGCTTCTCTAACTAAACCTTGAGCTCATTGAGCTCATTAGGAGACATTCTATATGGTTCTCTAGATACTGCGCAACTCCAAGAATGAGGTCTAAATGGAAGTCAACTACTCTATGGGGAGGCATACCAGGTAGTTCGGAAGGAAACACGTGTGAAAACTTCTATAGAATAGGATGATCATCAAGGGAAGTTTCCTTTTCCTCCTCTTCTTCCCTATCGCTGATAGTCATGGGGAATAACTGGCACCCCTTTTGCATGCTCTACTTAAGCTTCATACTAGAGATCATATGAATGGATACCGACCTCTGAACTTTTGAAATTACTATAGAAATTCCATCATTGTCCAAACACTCAATCCTCTTCTAATGATAATCTAACTTGGCTTTGTGGGCATAAAGCAAATCCATGCCAAGAACTATACCATAAGATCCAAGAGGAGTAATGTGTTGTTCTATTAAGGTAGTCATGTCACCAATCTGTATCTGGCAATCCTTGACCAAAGAGGTGATAGATACTCTAGATCTTGAGGCTAACTCTACCTCCCATTTAACCTCTTGCCTAGTTGCCACTAGCCTGCAACACTACACAACCAATGGATAAATAAATAAATTGGTAGCACTAGAATCAAATAAAATGGTAACATTTCTACCTCTGATCATACATGTGGCCTCAATAATTGTGGCATGATGCTCTTCCTAGTAGTTATCAACCGCTGCAAATACTATATGGGATTTACCCATATCCCCAACCGTGGGCTCTGATGCTACTATGGGCCAACTACCTTCCTGAGGATACTCTCTAGAAAAGTACCCCATGGCACCACATGTGTAACAAGGTCCTTGTGTCTGTATCGGTAAACCATGAGTTCTAGTAAACTGTGACCCTCTTGTCCTACTAGAGCCACTAAAACCACCCTTGGAGGACTGGTGAGTCCAAGCTGGGGATGTGGATAATACTTGTGACCTCTGATCCTTCCTAGGACCCTATGCCTCCCATTGCTTGGGCTTGGAGCCCTAGTGCCCTTAAGGAGGACTCTGTCTCTGACCCAGCTGAGACTACTATTATGGTTGAGGGGGTTTGTAGGACCCTGAATAGTGTTTGTGATTCCCCTTCCAATGGGGTTTCTAAAAACCAGAAGACTAAGGTGTGGGATTGCAGTTCTGAAACTGGGCTTGTGTGTCCTGTTATCTACCTTCTACCTCCTCTACTATTAAAGCCTATTCCATGGCTTCACAAAGGTTCACTAGTGGTGCCATGCACACTGGACTTGATAAGGAGACATTCAAACCCTTGAAAAAATAGTTGACTATGAGTTTCTCATCTCTCATGTAGTCTACATAGGATAAGAGCTTGAGAAACTTTCTCTCATACTACATCACTGAGAGTCCCCTCCACTAGAGATCATGAAACTCATCAATGTGACATTGTCTAAAGTGTTCTGAGAGATATATGTCCCTAAACCTATCCAAAAAGGTTTCCCAAGAGAGGGTTTCAATAGCTAGGTTACTCTTAAATTCCTCCTACCTCCACCATGGAGAAGAAGGCCCTCTTAATAGGTGTATTCAAAATCATGCTCCCATATTTCTCTCATAAGGGCACAACCCAAAGCACTATTCCAAGCTCAAGAGCCAAGCCTCAGCCTCAATCCCATATATAGATCCTATAAATGGTGGTGGTTATAGGTGTAGAAGTTCCCTAATCTGATCCCCTATATCCTAGGGTGCTCTCTCAACTACTCGAGCCACTATCCCTGGAGGTGGCTCTGGTATGTGTACGGACTCACTCTCATGATCAACCTAAAACAACACACGGCTAGGTTGAGGAATCCTAGTCCTCTCTCTAGCCTCTGTCCTATGTTACTCTGAACCCTTGAGCTCTGCCTGCTAAACCCTTGGTGGTAGTCTATCCTGAATAATCCTAATGGGGTTATGAAGAGCATTTAATACATCCTAGTTTGTGTTTGGTGTTTTTTTAGGAGGAGGCCCCTACTCCTCTCTATCACCCTCTACTTCCTATTCTACATTCTCTCGTGTCATGAGAGCACACGTAGAGACTCGCCCACGCTAAAAAGCTTGTCGCATAATGGGAGGCATCCTTAACAAGCATTGGTATGTTTAAGTTAATATGTAATGTTTAAGTTGAAACGTAGTGATTTAAGGTTCCCAGTGTTAAAACTGGGCTCTTATACCAAAATTTCATGCCCATAATTTCAACCCTAAAACACGCTAATGTCCATTTCATTATTTCAAAAAGGAAATTTGTGAATTTTTTTGACAACATTTAACTCTGTAAAACTATAAAACTGACAGAAACCTAAGAGATAGAAACTTAAAAATTATCAAAAAATAGTTTTAGATGACCATTTTAGGTTGGAGATGACCGTTCTAGGTCAGAGATGACTCTATGTGACTGGCTCTGGAAAATGACAAGAAATTTGAAATTTTTTAAAATTTCAGGGACATGGGTCCCACCATGCATTCCAAAATGTGTATGATGAAAACCTACCTATTGGGAGAAAGCTCAGACATGCAAATGTTAGAGTTAAAAAAATATACAAGCTACATTAACATATCAAACCATACTCCTACACAAAGATTTCCACCATAACCTTCGATGAGAAAGGGCACCCAAGCCTTGTTGATTTTCTCTTAGAGAGGGTTGTGGGTGTGCTCTCCCAACACAATATATTAAACCCCACTTGATTCAAATGATAAATGATGAATACAAAGTAAATGTACACTATATGCAATGATATTGAATAACTCAAGAGCTAGTTATGGATAACTAGTCTCAAGCATTCAATGGGTGAGATGGAAGTAGGAATGAAAACTAAATTCAAAGATCTAGTATTGAATGCAACAAATAAGAACTAGGAATGAAATGAAACTACCATGATAAATGTAAGCAACTACCAAATATGTTAGTTAAAAACTCTAAATGCATAAATAACTCTAAGCACAAAATAACATGATAACTCTAATGCAAAATGATGGGTCCTTTACTCTTGGAAAGACTCCTATTTATAGGATTTTGGAGGGCTTGGGCGAGGTGGATCACATGTGGGATTATCATTACTAATAAAATAAATATAAAATCATTAAAATATAACATAAATAATATAAAATCTGTTATGGCTAGGGTTTCTACTATGGCTTGGGTTTCTGCTATGGATAGGGTTCCTGCAATGTCTGTTGTAGTTAGTGTTTCTGCTGTGGTTGCGACTGGCTTTTCAGGGTCTTTTGTCGACATTGTTTCCAAGATATAACATAAATAATATAATAGATTTTGTGGCTGGGGTTCCTGCAATGTCTATTGTGGCTGGGATTTCTACTATGGCTGGGGTTTTTGTTGTGGCTGGGGTTCCTACAATGTCTGTTACGATTGGTGTTTATGTTGCAGTTGTGGTTGGGATGTCTGCTATGACTACAACTAGGGGGTATGTTGCGACTGGGGTTTCTGCTATGGCTAGGGTTTTTGATATGGCTTGGGTCCCTAGAATGTCTGCAACAACTGGGGTTTCTCCTACGGCTAGGGTTTCTGTTGTGGCTAGGTTTCTATTGTGGCTAAGGTTCCTGCAATGTCTGTTGTGGCTAGTATTTCAACTATGGCTATGGATGGGGTAATGTTGCGACTATGACTGGGGGGTCTATTGCGGCTGGCTTTTCAGGGTCTTTTACCGATGTTGTTTCCAAGATATAACATAAATAATATAATAGCTGTTGTGGTTGGGGTTTTTATACGGGTGGGGTTTCTACTATGATTGGGGTTTCTGATGTGGCTAGAGTTCCTACAATGTCTATCACTGCTGGTGTTTCTACTACGGTTTTGGCTGGGGTGTCTACTATGACTACAGCTGGGGGGTTTGTTGTAGCTAGGATTTCTACTACGACTGGGGTCCCTACAATGTATGCTATGACTGGGGTTTTTTTTGCGTCTGGGGTTTTTGCTGTGGCTGGGGTTCCTGCAATGTTTGTTGTGGCTGGTGTTTCTATTGCGGCTGCGGCTGGGGTGTCTATTGCGACTATGACTGGGGGGTCTTTTGCAGTTGGATTTTCAAGGTCTTTTGTGGATGTTGTTTCAAAGTCAACTACAACTAGGAAAGGACTTAGGGATCCCATTGATAACGGGTCTTCCATTGCTCAGGTTCCTATTTGTGGGTATCTCTCTGTCAAGATTTTCTCTACTGCAGATGGGGATTTATTGAACAACAATGATATCTTTAAGTCTCACAGACTGATTTGTCATTTTTGGGGTTTCTAACCTAGCCTCCCCCAACTACATGACTGGATTTATCAAAGGTGGGAACCAAAATTATCAGGTATTGTGAATATCTTTCCAACAGAAAAAGGGTTTTTCATTGCAAAGTTTGATAATGTTAAGGATAGAGCTACGATCCTCTGTGATTACTTATTTTGGCGGGGGGATGAAAAATTTATGCTTATGGTAAATTCATGGCACCCTGGTTTCAATAAATCTGCTGAAGTCTTTAGTAAGATCCCTATATGGGTCAGAATCCCCAACCTACCCCTTCATCTTTGGCATGATTCGATCCTTGAGGAAGTGGGTGGGGCTTTGGGGGATTTTCAGATGATTAATAATGATTCAGACAATATTTATCATTCTAACTTTTCTCACATACTAGTAGATCTTGACACCTTGAAGGGGCTTCCAATTAAAATCAATATTGAATCATCCATTGGATCTTGGACCCAACAACTTGACTACGAAGGTATCCCTTTTAGGTGCCGCAAATGTTTTAACACTGGTCACATATCTTCCCATTGTGGCTTTGATACCAAGAAGAAGAAATCTTCTCCCTCTTGGTGGAAGGGTGCTTCTACCTAAAAAGATCCACTCAATCTAGGATGAAGGTTGCTCCCAATAGAGATAATCAGTTCCATGTTGTTGAGGAGGTGTGACCAGGTCATGATCTACCTCTTTTTGCTCATGTTGGGTCTATTGGGGTTGCTGGATCTGTTCCTATTGTTGGTCCTGGTCCTTCTTCATTGGATGATGTCAAGCTTTCTGTTGGTGGTTCTGTTGGCCCTGTTGGTGTTTCGATAGTTGTTGGGGTTGCTAGGGTTGTTCCTACTACTAGGGTCGCTAGTTTTGTTCCTGCTGCTGGTCCTAGTCTTGCTTCGCTAAATGATGCCAAACATTCTATTGGTGGTTCTAATGGTGTTGGTTCTACTCACCCTATTGGTATTTTGTCAGTTGCTGGTTTTGACTCTGAAGTTCCTTTTCTTATTCACTCTTTGGCTGGGGCAAATGTTGGCCTTGTGCTGGCTAATGCACTAGAAGTTTCAGCTCCTTTGTTGGGTGCTAGATCTTCAGCTTTGGATTCGTTGTGTTGGCAGGATAAGGCTACTACTGTTGAAGAAGGTTGGATCAAAGTTAAAGGCAAACATTATAAGAAGTCCTCTCCTTCTTTTAACATGACCCCGCGGTCCCATTTGAAGGGGACAAAAAGATAGTTCTTCCTCCTTGTGCTGCAGTTTTCTAATGGTTTATCTTGTGCAGTGGTTTGGGTGTTTTTTCTATGGGTTGTTGTTTTCCTTTTTGGCTGAGTTCTTTTGTGTGTTTATTGGAGTTTTTTGGCCATTTTTTCTGGTTGTTCAGTTGTGTTTTGGGTACTCTTAATGCTCTATCTTAAGCTTTATCTTTGTACAGGGTTTCGGGTCCCTTCAAACCCTGTTTTTACCTATTAATCAAACATAAATAATATAACTATATATTTTTTATAATATAACATTAATTATAATATATCTAATATTTTATATTATTTTAAATTAAATACTATATATAATAATAATTAAAATAGTTTAAAACTATTTGATAAACAATTTAAATGATAAAGTATAAAATATGATCTATATTATTATTTAAAAATAATTTAAAATGTAACTTTAATATTTATCTTTAAAAAATTAAATACAAATCTTGACCTCTATTATAGTGATGTATATATATTTATTAAAGATATGTATGATAGTTAATGTGCATCAATATTAAATAAAATAATAAAATACAAACATATTATAATCTAACATAACTAATATAAAATAAAATTTTAAAATATAACAATATTTTAAAATATATTTAATAATTTATAATAGTTTGAATTAAATATTTAGCAAATAAAAGTTATTTAATTTATGTAACAAATTCAAAACTATTTAGTAAACAAGGTAAACAAATGAAATAATAACTCATAAAATATAATCTCTATTATTATTTAGATAAATTTTAAATATCATAAATTTATTAATAAATTAATATATATCTTTAATTGGTTTATTATTAATTAATTTATTTTAAAATTTAAAATTAAATTTTAACGTAGCTAAACTATTATTTAATTAAGATTTTATAAACTTTATCATAAGTAAACAAAGTAAGAGGGCACCCTAATTCTTAAGCGAAAAAATTGTAAATACATTTACACTTTGCCGCATGTTAGAATATTAATTTAATAAAAGTTCCTACATCTATATTTAAAGAGACCAAAAAACTCGATGTTTCGGCGTGAGACAAAAAAAACCCGACAGTTTCGGCGTGAGACAATAAATGAGATGTACGGTGTCCAGCTCGGTAGAGAGGGGAAGCCTATTGGCTTTATTATATTACTATAGGGGTGAACTATTTCATTTATGAAATTATATACTCATTTCAACACATTTTTTATTCTATATAATTATTCCAATGTTTATTAAGTAAATTTTTCATGACATTTATTTATCAAAAGTTATTTTTATTTCAAAACAATCAAATATCAAGAATTTGTCCGTTCTTATAGATAATTAAATATATGAAATTTGGTCATCTTAAATGCTGAATTAACTGTAAATTATGTTAACGAAAATTCTATTTTTTTAAAAAAGATTCAAAGAAAATAAATAGAAACTTCTTTAAAAAAATTCAATGTGATTAAGGAAGCACTAAACATATGGAGAGCATGAGGAATGCTTGGTGATTCTATCCATTCTTATTGAAACTTTGTTGTTGTTGAAGCGTTGGTTGATGAGTGTATCAAAAAATGCATGCAATACCTAGAAGCAGTTTGTTGGAGTGTTGAGGAGGAGTCCCAAATTTAGTAAGTGCTCTCTTGTGAGGGTTTGAAACTTAAATTTGTGAGGCTCAACCATGAAAATGACAATGGCCATATAATTTTTGTGGAGAAGCTCATCGAAGAAATAGTATATGTTATTAAAACGGGTGAATACTTATCCAGAATTTGTGTAACTATGGAGAAAGATTTAAATGTAGAGATAGTAAAAAATATTCACAATATTAAATGAAATTGAGAAGTCAAACACTAAGGGTCTTCAATTAGTCCATGTACTCATATCTATAATGTATAACCATAAACAATTTTTTTAAAAAAAAACCATGAACTGATCCAATACAAACACAAACTAAGAAAACCCCTTATAAATTAGGTCTCAACCAAAAGAATTTCTAACTGGTGCATTGGTTGATGCTACTCTCAGGTCATAAGATCATTGATTTTTACAAGTGTAGTGGTTGATATACCATAATTTTGTTCCAAACAACATATCAGAGAAGAGGTAAAAAATTAGCAGTCTACATCCTCGACCAGAGCTTCTGGCAAAGTGGAGAGCTGCAATTATGGGAGCCAATTAGAAGTGCAATATCTGACATGAATCTAATCATAGAATAAACACACACCTACTTACCATGTTGTAAATCCTATAGACACCCACCTTGAGCATACATTTTAATCAAGAGTTCCACATAAACACTTCATATGAACACTAAAATAGGGGCATTGTATGGGGTTTTTTGCATGGTAGAGTAGAAGAGAACTGGATACAGAATATCTGAAAATTCTAAAATGCTATGCCAGGAGCCAGGGAAAAATAATTGATGGAAAATTGTAATGGTAGAGCATGGAGGATGAGCTGCATACCTATTTGTTTATAATCTGTAAAATTTGCAATAAAATCCACTATGCAAAACCTCCTTTGTAGATGTCGTTGCTCCATTTGTATTGACTTTATGATATATTAGTGACATCTCTGTAATTTCTTATGAGCTTTCTACAATTAAAATAATTAACTTTGTAACACCTTGTGAGGTTGTACATTAGCATATATTAAAAAAACTAGAAAACTTTGTCATGAAAGCTAGAGGTGCGCTTATAAGCACCAATATGAAACTATAGCCACTCTCATGTAGTAATGTATGAGTGAAAGAAATATTGAAGAATTGAACTATTGTCTTGATGAAAATGAATGATGTAAAAAATAGACCTAGACACTATCTTTAGCCTTCACGGTTGGAAATATTCTATTGTACGAGGAATTTGTTGTTAAGAGTTGAATACCTTGATTGTTTGGAGGGCGAGTTGCTTGAATCAAGCTTCCTCTTTTTTCCTTATGATTATGTCTAAATTGTTTTGTGTTTTGGAGTATCTTTCAAAGGAGAACATTGGTTGAATATGAAGTTTGTTTAATGATCGGACTCTAGATATGGTTGTGAATGTAAGCCCTCACCTTTTTGTTTTGTCAATGTCGATTGTTGCTTTGTGTAGGGTCTATCCTTCAAATTTGTGTATGGTTAAATCCCATGCCATTATGAGAAGAATTTTCCTTTGGCTACCCAATGATAGAGGAATTATTGGTATTAGTTTAGGATCATTTGGGTTCAATGGTGGCCCATTGTATTTATCAATTCTTGCTGCAACATACAGTGGAAGATCAGCGGGTTTGGAATTAAGCTTGTACACAATGTCAATTACTTTGACCAACATTCCATTTAAAAGCCCTTCTTGTGTCCATGTTTTTTTTGTGAGAATGATCTATTGACCTTTTCATAGTAGTACTTATTTTTCAAGTTGTTCATTAGTTGTTGCATATTCTCTTGTGCATGTGGTGCTTGTTGCTAAACTTATTGCAATTGGACAGTTCTATAGTTTTAACATTTTTCTATTGTATAGTTTGACTAAATCATTCATATCAAAAAGGTGCATTGACTTGTCAAATTCTTCCTTTTCATTTGATGTAATTTGTGTGTCTGTGCATGTCATCAAGAGCTCCCAATCTTGTTCTATTGGTTTTGGATTTTATATGATATGTAGCAGTTGATGAAATTGTGCCTACGCTATACTTTCACCTTGTTGTCGGAACATGTTTGTAATATGATAAATATTTTGAAGTGCTCCCACAATGTCTTGGTGTTAGAGTGTGATGTGTAGATAGGCTTGTCCATCACAGGGGGTAGATGGGTGAGGGCACCGACTAGGATTATAGAAAGTCCACCGAAGCATAGTTGTTGATTCTGAGGAAATGATTGGCATAGTCTATTGTCTATCTTGAATAATATCTTTGGGCCAATGAAATTTAGTTCATCAATAAGAATGTATCTTATTTCCTTTAAATTCTCCTAGAATATTGTCAATGCTTTCCATTGCAATGGTTGCATTTTTTTAATATGAATCTTGAGCACCGAATGGATAGTCAATGCATGTATGTTGAATGTGACAACTCCTATAGGAGCCAGTGTGAGAAACTAGTTTGTTTGTTGTGGGGCGTTATTGTTTAGTACATTTCTTATACAAGCAATCAAGTAGGATTTTAATGTACCTATTGTGCATTGAATGATCATATACAATGGTTTGGAAGATGGAATTTATTTGTGTTTTGTAATTACTGTGAGTGTTGCCTCTTGCTTTGTTGATAATGTATAGCTGAAAATGTCAAAGTTAGAAAGGATGTTGTCATGTTGTGTTTTTATTTTGTATTTAAAAACTATGTTGCAATTTGATGTAGATATTGGGGAATGGTAATCTAATCCCATCTGTTGTTGTTATCAAACTCATGTTTTCCAAGCATCTCAATTTTGTTGAAGGTCATATTATTTGAGGGACCCATTTGTTAGAAAAATTTCCATTCATTCATTTTAGGCGATATGATTGACATGTCATATGTCATATCTGGTTGCATTTATACTCTTCCAATTATAACAATCATTGAATCTTTAGTGATGCCTATGTCATTTTTTATATCACAGAATTCTTTATATAAGAGTATCTCAGTCCAGCAAAATATTTCAAAATGATCTGAGTCCTTATATAGAATTTGATAGAACTTTGGGTAAACATTAATGATTCCTTTGACATTTCTTTCTTTCCAGTACTTGCACTATCTACAACTCGTACAAAAGGTGTAAGATCTTTCATATTCAAGAAGTTATATGGTCTAAAGCTCTAGAGATCATTGAATGTATGTCTGCAAGTAGGTAGATTATATTTGGTTTGTGCCCATTATGTTGTTTATCTGTTGGAATATTTTTCATCCAACATTCAAAGATGTGAAAGGATGATTGCAAATGATCAAGGGCAGTTTTTGAAGCATGTAACATATTTCTTGTGCCCCTATGTCACGATTTGCTACAATCTCAATTATGAATTTCTTATATGTTGCGAGATTTGGGTTGTCTGTTATTTGGGCTGTAGATATTATTTTTAACATATTAGTGTAAGTCTCAGATGTCCTTTTTTCTTTTGACATGTACTTGGAAATGTATTTCAAAACAAGTGCTCAGGAGATAACATGATTGAAATCTATATTGGCTCTCTATATCAATAGCATTTATCAATTGTGTATGTTAAGCCTTTCATCATTTTTCATATTTTTTCTTCCCATCATCATCACATGATAATATGGAGTTATTTTTTTTTCTTTCCATGGAGCTTTGTATCGATACTCAAAATCATGTTCCTTCTCTAAGTTTTGTATGCCTCTTAACTCAGTTAATTAATTCTTTGTAGTCATGAGTGGGATCTATAGCTAATATATCATGTTTGGCGAGCAAGCATGGCTCATCTAGTGGAGATTGGATCACTATGTTGTTTTTGCACGATGACTCATGAGGGTTCTAAGTGGTAACATACATGTTGAAAAACATACATGCTCTTTCAAGTTTTGTAGCATTGGTCCAATCAAGTTTATCCTTATTAGGTGCATTTTTGATCCAAATAAACCCATGCACATGTGCAATACCTCTCTGTTGCCACTAAAATATATACCAATAGTTTTCTACATTGAGGAGTTTTTCAATGAAATCTTCACAAATTATTTTAAACTGCAAGTACAATACTATGGTATGAGGGTTATTGGTTATGTTCTGCATGTGTTGTATGTTTGATAACATTCTGGGGGGAGTGTCAGTTGAGAGAAATTGGTGTACAACTTTCCACTTTGTGTCTATTGCATTAATTGTGAAGAAAAGAGCAGGTGATCCTATTTTGTTAATCATGTTTGTTAACACCATATGACAATTGTTCCAATATGGTCTTGTACCTTGGATAGAAGAACCAAAGTGCATGAGCTCCTTCACAAGCTGGGTATTTGGTAGATTTTCAAGGTGTGCATAGAGGTTTTTAATGGTGACTGTTGTGTTTTCTTCTACATTCCTTGTGATGAATACAATTTCAACTTCTTGGGTATGATGTCTAGCCATGAGATTGAAGATGAAATATTGAAAGCGAGGATGCCTTCTGAACCTCACCTAAACTTGTGGTTGTGGAACCTCATTAAGTGTAGTGTAAACTCATGGATGTGCACATCCATTATTCAAGGCTACATATACTATGCATATCCATTTGGGAAGAGAGTGAAAAATTCCATACCAAGTAAACCCTTAGTTTTTTATTTGTTTACTGGAGATGAGTCTATTTTGGCCTAGTTGATAATGTTGGTCGTGTTGTCGTCAAGTTGCAGTTTTTGCTTAATAATTTATAGGTCACAAGATCTTTCTGGTTGTTTGGACATAAATTATGATGTGTATGTTGTACTATTTTCATTTGGTTCTTCATTAATGTCCATTTAATTATTTGAAGGATCTCCCCTAAAAAGAGCTCTAAATTAGCATGTTTTTTGGTTGAAATTCTGGGCATGACATTTTGGTATCAGAGCCCAGTTTTAACACTGGGAATATTAAACCACTACGTTTCAACTTAAACTTTTTGTTTCAACTTAACATTAAATATTGACTTCAACATAACAATGCTTGTGTTAGATGTATCCCATTACACAAAGAGCTCGTCAGCGTGGGTGAGGCTCTACGCATGCCCGCACAAAAGGAGAGAATGTGGAACAAGAAGTAGAGGGTTCTAGAGAGGAGAAGAGGCCTCCGCCGAACCCAAAACAAGATGTATTAAATGATTTTAAGAACCTCATTTGGATTATTAAAGAGAGACTACCACCAAGGGGTCAACAGGTAGAGCTCAGGGGTTCAAAAGAACATAAGACGAAGGATAGAGAGAGAACTAGGAGTCCTCCACCTAACCGTGTGTTGTTCAGGGTTAGATATATGCTAGAACACTTTAGATAGATATTTGAAACAACATATGGCTAGGTGGAGGATGCCTAGTCCTCTCTTTGGCCTTTGTCCTATGTTCCTCTGAACCCCTAAGCTTTGCATGTTGACCCCCTAGTGCTAGTCTATCATGAATAATCCCAATGAGGTTATGAAGAGAATTTAATACATCCTAGTTTGGTTTTGGTGGTTGTTCAGGAGGAGGCCTCTACTCCTCTCTAGCACCCTCTACTTCTTGTACTACATTCTTTCATGCCTTGCAAGCATGCATAGAGCCTTGCCCACACCAATAAGCTTATCGTGTAATGGGAGGTATCCTACACAAGCATTGGTATGTTTAAGTTAATACGTAATATTTAAGTTGAAACAAAAAGTTGAAGTTGAAATGTAGATGTTTAAGGTTCCCAGTGTTAAAACTGGGCTCTGATACCTAAATGTCATGCCCAAAATTTCAACCCAAAAGCATGTACCACTATTGCAAGCTCAAGGTCATGGGTAGGGTAGTTGAGCTTACGAGTCTTGTGTTTCTTAGGCTCATAGGATATAGCTCACCCACCTTGCATAAGCATTACCCGCAAACCATCTAAGGAGGCATCTATGCAAACCACAAAATTAGTCATAGGATCTGGCACTGCAAGAATAGGTGCACTTGTAAGTTCTCTCTTGAGTTCCTGAAAGGAACTCTCGCACTTCTCTATCCACTCATATTTCTTTCAATTTTTCTGAAGGGATGTAATGGGATGTGCCACTCTAGAAAATCCCTCAACAAATTGCTTGTAATATCCCTCTAGACCCATGAAACTCCTCACCTCGATCACAGTGGTAGGCACTACCCAATCCCTGATGGCATCAATCTTTGATGGGTCTACTGCTATCCCATCATCTGAAATGACATGTACTAAATATATGACCTTTGACCTAAAGAAAGCACACTTTGACAAGTTTTCATACAATTGATTATCCCTTAAACACTGCAATACCTACCTCAAGTGCTCCTCATGCTCCTTCTCATCACGAGAATATATCAATATTTCATGAAGGAACACTACCACAAATATGTCAAGGAAATTATGGAATACTCCATTCACGAGACTCATGAATACAACTGGAGCATTTGTAAGACCAAATGGTACAACTATGAACTCATAATGTCCATATCTAGTCCAAAATGTTGTCTTGTGGATATCAATCTCCACAATCCTCAACTGATGTTACCCTAATTTAAGATCTATCTTGGAGAACACATGGGTTCCAGGAAGATGATCAAACAAGTCATCAAGCCTAGGGAGAGGATATTGGTTATTAATGGTTAATTTATTCAACTATTGGTAATCCATACATAACCTAAGAGATCCATCCTTCTTGACAAATATAATTGGTGCACCCCAAGGGGAGACACTAGAACGTATGTGCCCCTTCTCTAGGAGCTCCTCTAACTAAACCTTTATCTCATTGAGCTCATTAGGAGGCATTATATGTGGCACTCTAGATGCTGGCGCAACTCTAAGAATGAGGTCTATATGGAAGTTAATTTCTCTATGGGGAGGCATACTAGGCAGTTTGGAAGGAAACACATCTGCAAACTCCTATAGCATAGGATGATCATAAAGGGATGTTTCCTTTTCCTCCTCTTCTTCCCTATCACTAATAGTGATGGAGAATAACTGGCACCCCTTTTGCATGCTCCACTTAAGCTACATAGTGGAGATCATATGAATGGATACCGACCTATGAACTCCTGAAACTAGTGTAGCAATGTCATCATCATCCAAACACTCAATCCTCTTCTAACGATAATCTAACTTGGATTTGTGAGCATAAAGCCAATGCATGTGAAGAATAATACCATAAGATCCAAGAGGAGTAATGTGTGGTTCTATTAAGGTGGTCATGTCACCAATCTGTATTTGGCAATCCTTGACCAAAGAGGTGACAAATACTCTAGATCTTGAGGCTAACTCTACCTCCCATTTAACATCTTGCCTAGTTTCCACTAGCCTACTACTCTACACAACAAATGGATAAATAAATAAATTGTTAGCACTAGAATCAAATGAAATGGTAACATTGCTACCTCCATGTGGCCTCAATAATTGTGGCATGATGCTCTTCCTAGCAGTTTTCAACCACTGCAAATACTCTATGGGATTTACCCATATCCCTAACTGTGGGCTCTGATGCTACTTTGGGACAACTACCTTCCTAAGGACACTCTCCAACAAAGTACCCCATGGCACCACATGTGTAACAAGGTTCTCATGTTTGTATAGGTACACCCTTAGGTCTAGTAAACTATGACCCTCTTTTCTTACTAGAGCCACTAAAGCCACCCTTGGTGGACTGGTGAGTCTGAGCTGGGGGTGTGGATGATACTTGTGACCTCTGATCCCTCCTAGAACCCTGTTCTTGCCCCTATTTGGGCTTGGAGCCCTGGCTCCTGGTGGTACCCTAAATTTTGAGAATTTAGAAGTCCCAATCCATTATCAAGAAGAAAGTTTCTCCATTCTAAAAAAATTAAAGGAAGGAAGCTTTATGACACAAATAAATTGAACTAACTAATCAAAGCCTTCAGAAAATGCAGTAATTTCAACCTGCTATAAAGATGATGCCGACAGAGGCTGAAGATGGTCAAATTCTAAAAATCTAAAACTGACCCAGTTCGGGAAATCAAATTTCTTATCTCTAGCAAAAATCTTAGCTTTTCACAATGTGTTTTGGATTTTTGACCAAAGCCAAATCCGAAAGTTAGGTAGTTATTTTTTAGTTATTTTAGTGTTTTTTCAAAATATTTTGTGATAAGGGTTGTGTCTTTTCACCTTAAAGAGGTGTGAAAGCCACTCAAACACATATATATACATAATATAAAATGTAAAGAGAGGAATAAAATATAATATAATTTCATATATTTGGATATTTTTAATCAACATGTATAACATGGACTTGGATGTACTATTTTTTCAAAATCAATAAAGATAAGTCCTTTTTCTTTCACATGTGTAATAGTTTTATTA
>MU226255.1:466086-504672 GCA_018584345.1 Thuja plicata
AAAACTAGGGAGCTGAAAACTGATACTCAGAAGGGGGAAGATTTTATGGACCAGAATAAAGATGGGGATTCTGGGTTCAAGGAATATCCCGATAGTCTAGAAAAAGGGGATCATACTAAGAAAGATAGTAAAGGTATTATCGAAGATTTTTCTGGATTGATTAATAACATGTATAGTGATCAGGTTATTTTAAAAAATCAAGTTGAGAAAACTCAGGAGGACATGAAAATTCTCAACAAAATGGGGATAGGGGATAAACCTGTGGCTGAGTGTCTGAAGGAAATGAGAGATGTTGTTGGCAATTCGGAAGCTTAGGCTGAGTATGCCAACAAGGTGGAAATCATGGAAAAACAAATCAATCATATTAAAGACAAGATGGAAAAGGATAACAGGGATGAAGAAATTAAGAGTTTACAAAAAAAAATTAAAATAATGGAGGTATCTGTTAAAAAAATAGGGGAACAATGTCTCATAAGCCTAATAAGCTTACTGTGGTCATGCGCAAATTCTTATGGACAAACTGGAAAGGATCAACAAGGAAAAAGACAGTAGTATAGTGGAGAAGACGGGACCAGGATCGCGTACCAGAGCCAGCGCTAAGAAAAAGAGTCCTAAGGAGGAAAAAGAAATAGAGGAGCTGAAAACTTCGGTCAATAACATGAAAATCATGGTCCTCAAAGTTGAGGAGATGGTTAAAGAGATGTAGCTATTCTTTTTGCGCTCCTGGTTGGGTTTTTTGCTGTCCCTGCTGTCTTCTATTGTTTCTTTGGGACTTTGTCTATTTGAATCGATGTTTTTATGTTCCTTCCTATTTTGATGCTATGGCATAGTTGTTTATGTTTTAAAACTCTTTATCTTTAAACTCTAGGTTGCAGGTCCTTGTAAAAACTGCTGTACTCTTTGGTTTTTTTTGTAAAGGTTTCGGGTCCTTGTAAAACCTGTTTTTACTTAATCAGAACACATAACACATGATATGATTATGGGGAAACCTTGATTAGAGGAAAACCCCAGTGGGAATTAGTACCCACAAATATTGCAATAGTATAATGAACCTGTTAAAGTTCCTTTGCCCTATTAGGAGTAGTCTTTACAATGCAAGTACAATGACCTGGTTAAAGGCATGACCATTTTAGGATTCTTTTACAAATAACCCTATTAGGGGTGAGGACTCACTGCTCAATGAGAAAGAAAGCTACAACCTTCTGAGAATAGATATGCACTATATCCAAAAGTGAACTACTGTATATGACACATATGTCTGATCAGTTCTGATTAAGCACTTATGCTCTTATCTGCTTTTAGGGATCTATCTCAAACTGACATATTTATACTATTCTTCTATCTCTTCTCTATATAATTCTTTGACACCTGTAATATATCTTTACATTGCATATATATATGTTTATGCCTGAATAGACGCGAATATAAACAAGACCTTAGTCGACCCAGAAACAACATTCACAATGCTTCCAAACAAATTGGCTTAAGCATGTTTAAAATAATGTTTAATACATGATTACAAACTTATTACAATAGGCACTTAGCCTTTACACAACAAAAGATTACACGCTAATCAAAAACTTGAAGTCAGCTTCATACTCTGTATTCTGAACTGCTAGTGTACTTTTTCTTTCTGTAACTTATCCATATTGACATTCCATTCCATGCATGTATAAGGTAAGCATAAAAAAATATGATAGAGCTTATGTCTAAAGGTGCTTAGTTTGACTCAGTCATACGCAAGTGTGCTGGTGCTCTGATCATCTGTGTATTCTCTGTTCTGTCTTGTCTTCTATACTTAGTCAATTTTCACTACAAAGTTTTCTGTCAAAACTTCATATGACTTTGTTGCCATAATGACAAAAAAAATAAGTCATATACTCCCTGGGAGTCAACTTTCCAACAATCTCCCCCTTTGTCATTAATGGCAACAAAGGAATGTGGCCAAGTTACTCAAAATTGACTAACACCAAAAACTGTATATAATCTTCTTTTAACATATAATATATCATATTTCTTTGCATATATACACTACTCCCCATACATATTTTACTCCCGCTTTGAAATTAATGAAAAAGGTGTCAAAATTGTAAGTCTCTAGATACTTACTCCATGTATACATCTGGATAGGCTATCTAGAGATTCTTCATCTCTTGCTGCCAGAACGCCTTTAGTGCATCAATTGTTTCTAGATGGGTGCATAAGGCATATGTAAGCTTTTCCATCTTTGTCAAATCCATGCTGGGCCCTTGATCATAGGTAGAAATGGTTGCATCAATCTATTTAATGTTCTCATCCAGAACTACTAAGGAGGGCACAAGTGCATTTCTCAGTTGAGTCTGCCTGATCCTTATCTTACGGATCTCCATTTTAGCTTTTTCCATCTTGTCTAATTGACCTTGATAGATATTGTTGTAGATGTTTATATCTTGGGATGATGTTTCAATTGATTGTCTTATGTTATCAAGCAAGATATTTGGCTCTTCTATCTTTTTGATATGTGTAGAGGTGAGTTTACCTTTGTCCATGAAATTTGATATAACCTTTCTGCCTTTTGATGCACACTCTTTCAACATTGTCTGACCAATATTTAATGACTTTAAATCTAAGGAAAAATTCTTTGTCAGTTCATTCAATCTTTCCTTTTTATACTCATCTTCTACAATTCTAGTAGCTGAGTCTACTAAACTTGTAAAGTGTGCCTTGAAGCTTGTTAGGATGCTATCTACATCATCAACTGATTTAATTTTAGCCAATTTCTTGTCTGTAGGCACTAGGTCATTCAGAATGTTCACTGATTCCAAAAAGAGAGGGTTTCTCATAACTTGTTTCTCTTTGGCTTTTTCCATGGCTAGGACACTGATCTTGATCAAGTCTTCTTCTCCCCATGCATCCAAACTTGCTGAGTCAGGAGTTAAGCTTGACAACAATGAAGTTGATGGTTGAATGGATGGTGTGAATATAGTATTCTGAATAGTATCCATGCATTCACTTTTTACTGGGATCTCCATGACTGGTGTCACATTAGTTTGATTATCTTCATCTTTATTCAAATCTGTTGAATCTTTAGAGGGAACTTCATCTTGTTGTAAAGATGTGTCATCAGTGCATACCTCCTTTGTCTCTTTAGTGCTTACAAATGCTTTTTCAACTTTTTCCATATCATTGTCAGAGGTGGTCATGGATATCTTGATATCATCAATCACTATAGTATCTCTTGAATCTTTTACTATATCAGAATTTATTGAGACTGAGGGCACTGAAACCTGTGGACTTGTCTTAGGTGCATTTTGAATCACTAGTTCTGTAACCTATTTGGGAGGAACCAGAGTTACCTTTGCTGTAGGCGCCATTGAAGGATACATATGTCTATCCAAAAATAACTTCTCAAAAGCTTTCTGAGTCTCTTCACTAACCAAATCATACTCTTTATTCATGATATGAAGGGTTCTAGTTTTGGTTCTGAGATGAGGTTTAACTATGTCCAATAGTATAGCTTTCTCATCATGCGAGAAGATAGGGAGAAGACTATCTAATGTTTCTTCTCTTATCCTCATATCCTCTTCAATTTCTTGCCTTTTTAATATGTCCAGTATGTTCCGTAGTTTGTCTGGTATAACTATCTTGAGTTCCAATACTGACTTCTTGAACTTAATCATATGAGATATAATAATTGAATGAATTTCTAATTTGTCCATCCCTTGATACTTATCATAGACATTCTTGATAGATTCTAGCCTGCCTTCATTAACAATTCTATTCTTTAGGACTGTTAGAATGGGCTTGAATCCTACCTCAAGAGGGGCTTGTGTGTTCTTTACCTTTCTCCTTGTAGTCCTTGAGGATGGATGACTTGTAGGAACTTACTTCTTCCTTCTAGTTAACTTGCTGGGTGCAGAAGGTGGAGAAGATTCTAAATCAATGGTGGTTGATGGCGCAGATGTATCTTCATTTGATTTCTTCTTCTTCGTCTTAGGCATATCATAAAATTTTTCCATTTTTACTTCTGTGGGAGTTTTCTCAAGTTATTTGGCTCTCTTAGCTTCCCTAGCTCTATCAAGGTTTTCTTGTTTAACACCATGAACTTTTAGGATATTTGAATTAATCCTTGATGCCTTCCTTTTGTTGTCAGCATTGTATAAGACAGAATCAACTTGATTTTTCTTTTCTCTATAAGTACCCCATCTAGGTTCATTGGGATCCCTGGGCACAGATAGGAGGAATTGTGCATAACCTTCCAAAACATGTTCTTCAACTTCATAATCGAGAGGGTGAATCCATTTTGCTCTAGGATCAACTGCCTCCATGCAAATACAGGAAATCTCCACCATGAAGCATATGGTGTCTTTGTATTTCTTAACTATCTTCTTAGGTATCCTGAACCTCTTCTACATCTTGATCCTGAATATTTTGATATCCATGTCCATAGAGTCCTTCACGCTACTCTCTGATGTAGCCTTCAGTGATATCTGGGACATAGTAGGTTTACTCTTGTCTAGGTAAATATTGGCAACTTTACCTACTATGTAGAAGTAGAGATAGATGATCAATGAGCCAAACCTAAATATATTTCTCTTGTCATGCTTAATATCTCAAATTTTCTCAATCAGCTTTACATGCATTAGTTCACATAGATTGTACTGAGTGTTATCTCTCACCATCCTTATTGCTGCCAGAATTGTTGCTGCAGACACACTATTCAGTCTGCTTGCCTGCTGAAACTTGTATCCAAGTATCATAGTGAGTATCTTGATATCATCCTCCTTGATAGGATCAACTGTCATACTGCGCCTATCACTTCTTGATAAACATGCTTGTTCAACCTAATTCTTAACATCCTTACCAGTAGGAAGAACTGGTCCAGTTTTGGAAAGTCCAGTCATTTCATGAATTAGGTCTATAGTGATGCAGATAGGAACCTCACCAATCCAATATAGGTCATCATGTATCCTTCTCAATAGGATTTTCACCCATTCTGGCTCGTAAAACTCGTGCACGTTAGAGTACTCAAATATAGGGTTATCAGTGAGATGTGCGTATTCATCCTTGAATGAATAGTTTGGTTTCATCATTGAGGCCATGAGAGTAGCAATACTGTTATCTCCAACCATTTCCTTTTTATAGTATATGTACGTGTGAATGTCTTCTACATGCACGACTTCTAGTGAAGTCTTAGAAAATGCTCATTCTACATCATCTAGGATGGACTTGAAGGGATGCTTCTTAAACACAAATCTTTTCCTTTCAGTAATGTTGAATACAACTGGAGTGGCCATACTTACTTGTTGCTTGGATAAATAGGGTTTCATCGCAATTCAAAATGACATGACTGCTAGGGTTCCATTTCAACTTGCAATTTGTTCACAAATTGATCAAATCGATACCTTTGAATGCTTTGATTCTTAGTACTCCTGTGCTCTACAAATTTTATGATCTCAGATGTAAACAATGAGAATAACCAATCAATCCACTGATTTATATAAAGTTTTTCTGCATTTAATTCCATAAGTGCTTTTATTGAGACTTTCAAACTTTATCCAGTATAGACAATGCATGAATGCATACTACATTCTTTTGTTATCACTGACATGAATCCAAAGGCGCATACTCAGAGACGAGTATACCATCCATGTAGGGGTTCAGAGCTAGAATAGATCCCCCTAAGACCATGAGGGTCAACTATCCAGAAGTAGAAGGTGTATCCACTGAGGATGCATCTACTACCTTGTTCTCTTCATTATCTTTCTTTACTTCAACCCAAATTTTATCTGAATTAGCTTTATCTTGCACAAACTTAAATTCTCCCGATTCTTTAAATAGGGACTTTTTAGGATTCTCTTGACCTGCAGAACCTTGAGATGTGTCCAGCTTTTCCACATGAGTGACAGATGATAGGAGGTCTGATGTTATTCTTCATCATGCTGC
This sequence comes from Thuja plicata, assembly GCA_018584345.1. Taxonomy (NCBI): domain Eukaryota; kingdom Viridiplantae; phylum Streptophyta; class Pinopsida; order Cupressales; family Cupressaceae; genus Thuja; species Thuja plicata. Next base: position 472,012 of record MU226255.1, read on the forward strand.
ATTTTTTATCTATGTGTACATTGTAATTACATATCTAACATGTAATATTTTGTAAGTTTCTTTGATTATATTGAGTTTGATTCCTTTGGTTTAGTTGTGACTGATTTCTTTGATTTTTTATGCAATGAATAGACCTGTGACCAAACTTTCTACAGGAGCAACGGTAACCATTAAAAGGTTTACTTCTTTACAATCTCTTGCCAAGTGTCCATGTTTGTTACAAGCATAACAAGTTCTGTTAACTTGCTTGAGTTCATCTTTAGGTGGTTTAGTTTTAGTCTCTGCAATGTTCTCCTCTTTCCTTGCTTTTGTGGATGCTTCTTTTGCTTTCTTTGTTTCTTGTATTGAATTGATTTCAGTTTGAGCTATACTGTATCCCATACTAGTGGTATCACCTTTAAGTTTCTATGCATAGAGCTGTGATTGAATTAGATTAGAACTTGTGTGTAGTTTATCAATCTTGTCTTTTGCTCCTAATAATTCAGATTCAATCTTATTCTTGATGTTTTCTAAATCCAAGATTTTCATATTGGCTTGCACGAGTTCTTCATCTAACTATTTATTTTCTTTGTTCTTCTCTTCAATCGCTGTTAGGCTATTAGTTAATTGATCATTCAATTCTTCTATCTTATCCTTTAAAGATAAGTTTTCTTCATTCAATTTCTTGACCATTTTACCCAAATCATTTGTAGAGAAATCTTTCAAATCTTTTCTTATCTTTTTGATAAGCATTTGTGAGCCATCAAATTTTAGTTTAAGTTCCTCATTTTCTTTCTCAGATCTGTCTAGATCTTCAAGGGCTGCTTCAAGATTCTTTTTCAGATGTTTTTTTCTACTGAATCCATGATCTCCTCAAGTGGTTAAAATTTCTTACAGAGGACCAGAGGTCTGATACCAATTATTGGAAACACTGAGAGGGGGGGGGGGGGGGGGGGGGTGAATCAATGTTTAAATATTTATTCTATTTCAACAACTTTAACATAAATCAAATATATATCACTTGAAGCTTAACACAAGAACACATAACACATGATATGATTATGGGGAAACCTTGATCAGAGGAAAACCCTGGTGGGAATTAGTACCCACAAATATTGCACTAGTATAATGAACCCGTTAAAGTTCCTTTGCCCTGTTAGGAGCTATCTTTACAATGCAAGTACAATGACCCGGTTAAAGGCCTAAACCTGTTAGGAGTCTTTTACAAACAACCCTGTTAAGGGTGAGGACTCACTGTCCAAGAGCTCACTTCTCAATGAGAAAGAAGGCTACAACCTTCTAAGAATAGATATGCACTATATCCAAAAGTTAACTTCTGTATATGACACATATGTCTAATCAATTTTGATTATGTGCTTATGCTCTTATCTTCTTTTAGGGCTCTATCTCATACTAACATCTTTATACTATTCTTCTATCTCTTCTCTATATAATTCTTCGACACCTATAATATATCTTTACATTACATATATATATACATATACATATATATATATATATATATATATATATATATATATATATATATATATATATATATATGTATATGTATATGTATATATATATATGTTTATGCATGAATAGATGAGACTATAAATAAGACCTTAGTCGGCCCAAAAACAACATTCACAATGCTTCCAAAAAAAATTGCTTAAGCGTGTTTACAATAATGTTTAATACATGATTACAAACTTATTACAATAGGCGCTTAGCCTTTACACAATAAAAGGTTACGCACTAATCAAAAACTTGAAGTCGGCTTCATACTCTGTATTCTAAACTACTAGTGTACTTGTTCTTTCTATAAGTTATTTGTACTGACATTCCGTACCATGCGTGTATAAGGTAAGAATAAAAACATATCATAGAGCTTATGTATGAAGGCACTTAGTCTAAATCAGTCATACACACATGCGCTGGTGCTCTGATCATCTATGTATTCTCTGTTCTATCTTGTCTTCTATACTTGGTCAATTTTCACTACAAAGTTTGCTGTCAAAACTTCAAATGACTTTGTTGCCATAATGACATCACAAAATAAGTCATATACTCTCTGGGAGTCAACTTGGTAATAGAATTTTGTGATGGTAAGGACACATGCATGGTCATTGAGGTAATCTTCAATGTATTGGAAAGGTACTTCAAAGAAATCATCATCGGTGTTTTAATCAGATTCAACTAAGAAATAGTCCTTAGCGAAGTTTGTCTTAGGTTCTAAGGAGCCCAATCCTTTTCCATGCAGATAAAATTTTGTTGTAATGGGGGTCCTTCTCCCTGCTTATTTTTCTCTTAGACCAGTACCATGATATCCCATGTTTTAAACAATGGGAGTGGCTTTGATATACTTGTATTTAGGAAAGGTTACTAGTTTCTCTTCTTCTTCATTGTAAAGCCAATCTAGGACATTGGATTCCATGTGTTTGTCTGATAAGGATCCCTAGTGTTCAAAAGTAGTCTTCTTTCATTTCATGATGTATTTTCCTCCTGAGGGATTTAGTTGTGAAGGTTTCCCATAATATTTTTGAGACAAGGGGAGTTGTCCAATGCACATAGAACTTTTCAAATTATATTCCCACATGCCTTGATCTCTAAATTTTATTTTCTTCTTATCCTTACGAATCCTATCTTTGACAACTTTCTCTTTTCCTTTGGAATGATCTAAGGTGAATTCAGATGTCTCTTCAACACTCTTAAAGGAAGATTGTTGAATTATAGGTGGGATGGGATTATCCTTTTTAATAGGTCAAGAAAATTCATTCAAAGGACAATAATTTGACTGTCTACTCTCCAATATTTTACAATACTGAAAGGGTTTAGGATATCTAGGAATAGTCATTTCTCTACCATGATGTGGGAATTTCAAACATTGATGATATGTAGAAGGTACACCTTTGATAGCGTGTATCCATGGTCATCTCAATAAGATATTATACGACAGATCAAGGTCAAGCATATGACAAAATATTTCAATTAGGGATGGGCCCACTTGTAGAGGGAGTGTTATCAAACCTTTTCTCTCCCTTTCTCGATCATCATAGGCTTTTATTGTGATTATTTTATTTATATCAAGAAGGTCTTCATAAAGACCAATGTTTTAGATCATTTTTAATGTACATAAATTGAGACCAGATTCACCATCTATATGGACACATTTAATTTTAGTGGAGTGAATTTTTCCTTCAATATAGAGGGATTTATTGTGATGGAGGTCTGGGCCATGAAAATATTTTCCAGTAAAGACCAAATGGTCTTGTGCAGCTAAATTTCCAATCATAGTTTGGAACTGGGAAGCGTTAATGTTTATAGGAACACGAGACTCATTAAGGGCATTTTCAAGAAATTCTTTGTGGATGAGAGATGAGCGAATAAGCTTGAGGATAGATATCTATGCAGGTGTCTTTCCTAACTGGGACAACAAATCATAGCATGAAGTGGAGCGAGTAGCTATGGATGGTGTAGCTAGTGGATTTGCAGAAGTTGATGGATTGTTAGTAGCCCAGATAGTAACTGTTGGTCTTTGAGTGGTAGCATTAAAAGTTTCACCTTTGAGTGTTAGAGTGTTCACATGATTTTTAGATTCTTCAATACGTCCATTAAGTTCATCAAAATCAAAGATATCATTCTCTTCTAAACTCCCACATGTTGGATCATTGCCTCTGATGGTGTTTGTGGAATAATCATATGGAATAACATTTGATGCATTGTTTTGATTGTGTTTAGGAAATGATTCATTATAGAATTTTAGTTTCAAATTTGATGATGGTGGCTTTTGTCCTTCAACCTCAATTTTTTCATCATCTATAAGGTCTTGGACAAAGTGTCTTAGTTTCATGCATTACTTGGTATTGCGCCCCTTGATTAGATGATAACCATAGTATTCATTATCTTTATACCAATTGAGTTTGGGTTGATTCTCATCAAACAATCGAGTATTAGGATATACCATCATTCCTTGATCCACTAGTCGCTGAAAGACCACATCTAGTGGCTTTGCAAGAGAAGTGGATTGTCGATGTTGTTTGGTATTATTATTGTTGTTGTTGTTGTTTCCATTTTTGTTGTTATTATTATTGTTACGAGGGAATAAATAGGACTGATTGTGAGGTTTTTGTTGAGTTTATTGTTGTGATGAATTATTCTGATTAATTTTGTTATTATTATGATTGTTGTGACTATTCTGATTGTTCTGATTAGATGCATTGACATTTGGATGTATTTGGTATCTGTCACTCCATCATTGACAAATCCTCTATTCTTACTCCAAAATTTTAGTTTTTCATTGTTAGAGGAAGGGGTATAATGTTTAATGACACCTTTTTGAAAATTCCATCTTTAATGTTTTCCCCATTTTAACAAGAGCCTCAAAAGTGTCAGGAGAGCCATTTTCACTTGGAATGACATTTTAGATACCAAATTTTTAGTAAAGATTTAGATAAAATGATTTTTGGGTATATTCCAAGGCATGTGATTTTCAATGTGTCTCCATCTTTGTAAAAAAATAGCAAAGGTTTCTCTGTTCCTTTTCTTGGTGTTACATAGGTCACTCAATGATGCTTGATGTTCAATGTTGTAAGAATATTGTCCAATGAATTTCTCTACGATGTTGGATAATGTAGATATGGATCCATTAGGGAGAGCCATGAACCACTCCAAAGAAGGACAACCAAGACTCCTAGTAAAGAGTCTCTTTAGATAATTCTCATTGTAGGTGACCTCTTGGAATGCAATGTAGAATTCTTTGAGATGTTGGAGCGGACATGTTTCCCCTTTGTATTTCTCAAACTTAGGGATCTCAAAATTTGGAGGAAATGGTTGCATGGTTTTCGATTTGTCAAATGGATAAGGACATATATCCTCAAAGGAGAATTAATTATTTCCTCCATTTTTTAAGCTATGCACAAGATTTTTGAGCTTGTTGACTTGTTGGGATAAATCAGGAGCATTTTGAGGCATGAAATATGGTCCTAAATATTTTCCACCTCCTAATTGCGAGGTCAAAAATCCCTTTGATGTCATTATAACCATAGGAGGCATATAATGATAAGCTCAGGATGTTTTTTGAGTGGATGTAATCATTGCCGATGATGGAAATGTGAATTGTGATGATGAAATTGGATGCATAGATAAGGGGATGGAAGTATTCCCTATGTTGAAAATACTAGCACCGATACTGGTAGAAGTGTTTTTCATGGTATGAGTGTTAACATGCGAAGTTATGTAGGGAAAGACACTGAGGATATTTTGAATTTGTTACCCTATTAATTAAAATGTTGGTTGTGAAGTTGATGTGAGGATTGTTGAGGTCAGGTTTGCAATGGTTGTAGCCTTGATGATATTGCTGACAAGGAGAGATTCATCAAAATCAGTGGGTACTATGCACCATTCTTGATAAGGTTCATAAAATATCTTCACCATTATGGCCAATGGATCTGTCAACCATCTCTAGATTATATGGATCACTGAGTAAATCATTCACTTGAGTAGATCTTTCATCCTGATCCACCAATTCATTCTCTTTAGGGACATTGGTGATGTCCTCAACATGTACTTCCCCCCCTTGAAAGAAGGGACGAGAAAAAGGACTATCATCATTGTGGTTGTTGTTTAATTGCATGTGCCTCATGTTTTTATCTTGAGATTGAGTAACTACCATGTAATGGTAACCTCTGAAAGATGAAAGAGAAGGATGAATTTTGGGATGCTGATTAATGATGATCTTAGTAGCAAAGGATTTGGACTTGATTTGATTTTAATTGGATTTGATTGATTTTGAATTATATTGACTTGATTGTATTGATTTCACTAAAAATGATTGATTGATTTGAATTAGATTTGAAGGTTTTAAGATAAAAACCTAGGTGAGACAAGACCTTATGATTATGCAAATACAAGGAATTGATTCAGACAATATCTTCTTCTACTTGGAGATAGACTTGTGATCCTAAGAAAAATAGGACAAGATCAATGGATTTGATTGCTTGAGACAGACTGATGTTCTACAAGAAATAACATGTTTGGTAGAGATGAAGGTCTGAAATACTTTGATTAAGATCTTTCAACCTAATGAGAATGTAGGAATGAAAGATTAGATTTGATTTTATTGGTTTGATTATAGTCTAAGGATGATTGATTTTGTTTGATCCAAGAAGGAATGATGATCTTGTGGTTATGATGAGGTGATGAATTAATTTGAGGTGCACAGGTCAACAATGAGGCTCATCTACTCATATCTCTCAAAATAGATAAAAGGCATGATTCACATGATTCTTGGCCATGACACGAGAATTTTTTGTTGAAGATGATAGCAACAAATTTCTCAAAATACTTGATATCTTGCTGAATAGATTTGGTTATATGTTGATACTCCTTGGCTTTTCTATCAGCATCTTTCTTCTATATAAACATGGGGACCTGAGAGTTTCACTTTCTTATGCTTTCCTAAATTGGTCATGTCCCGTAGAGATAATATTGATTTTAACCTGATAGATATGTGTTTCATGACAAATGATTTTAGGAGCTTCTAAGAAACCAAATTTTTGATGGTTTTTCAAGGTTTGAAAAATCATTGTTTTTAAGCGGAGATAACTATTCTCAGATACATAAGATGATCTGCGGAGATGACCATTCCAGGTTAGAGACAATGATTCTCAGATGGAGACAAAAATTTAGTTTCAGATTGTTTTTTGATGAAATATGATTAATTGGGTTTTCCAATCTTATTTTTGGTTAATCTATTCAATGGAAACAATCATATGTCTGAAAAAAATCCATCAAGGGACAAAGCAACCTTGAAGGATACAAGTAGTAGTGACAATGAAGATGATACAAAGTATTGTCTTTGAGGTGTGTACTTTCTTGGTGAAGTTTCAATACAGATAGTCAAGCATAGTTCCTAACCTAAGGAAATGGTAGCGCATGATGTAGATGCCTACAATCTTCCCATGTCATTATAGTTATTTAATTATATTTCTTATATTATCTTACCTACCTAGTTAAATTTATTTAATAAAATTAGGTTCATTGTCTATAATATTTAGATTTAATTTTAATACGTCCCCCTTAAGTGTATTAAATTTTATTTAATACCTCCCTCCATAAAATCCCCTTTAAATACAATTTAATTTATTTATTCCCTTCATATGATAATATTCTTCTAAGCTAAGATTAATTTAATTTAAATTTAAATTAATCCCAATTATAGGCCTAGATCCTACCATAGCTCACATCAATCTCATCAAATAGGGCTAGTTTCTAATTAACTAAGTTTAATTAGGCTAATTTTAGGATTCTTACACCCATTAGTCCTAATTATTTGCTCACACGTGTGCAAAAATTTCCAAAATTTGCCTTTTCAAAGAATTCCTAAAATGATCAAACAAGGTTTCTTAGAACCTTGATGACACTCTCTTACACTTTCTAAAAGTGACCATTGGACCAAATCTATGACTTTATCTAACACATCTATGAAAAATCTCTTACATGTGTACTTGAAGTACACATTGACCCATCACATCTCAAGTTGCTCACACATGTGTGAGAAAAATCTTCCTCTTGCATGGCTTATGTGTCCCTCATGTGGCACCTATGTGGATGACACATATGATCCACCTCACTGAAGCCCTCCAAAATCCTACATCCTTTCCAAGAGTAAATCACCCATTCATTTTTGCATTAGAGTTATTATGCTAGTTTGCATCTAGAGATATTTATGTATTTAGAGCTTTTATACTAACTTGTTTGGTAGTTGTTTGCATCTGTTATGGTAGTTTAATCTCATTCTTTGTTTATAGCTTACATTAAATACTAGATCTTAGTGTTCATAGTTCATCTACTTCCATATCCATCTCATTGAATGCTTGAGACTCGTTCACTATAACTAGCTCTTGAGCCATTAAATATCATTGCATATAGTGTGCATTTAGTTTGCATTCACCACTTATCATTCAAATCAAGTGGAATTGATATATTGTGTTGGGAGAGAACACCCACAACCCTCTCTAAGATAAAATCAACAAGGCTTGGTTGTCATTGTTTGGCTCATCAAAGGTTATGGTGGAAGCTTTATTTTGAGTATAATTTTAATATGTTAATGTAGATTATATGATTTATATCTCTAAAATTTTCATGTCTGAGCGTGCTCCCAACAGGTAGGTTTCTAGCATATACATTTTGGCATGCCCGGTGGGACCCATGTCCCTAAATTTAAATATTTTATAAAACTTTCTATAGTATTCTGGAAACTGTCATGCAGAGTCATCTCCACCCTGGAATGGTCATTTGTGCAAATTATTGTCTGTGCAGATCATTGCCTTCATCTAGAGACTGTCATCTCCACCTAGGTTAAACATAATCATAAATTTTTATCATTTTGAGTTGTTTTTTGGGAGATTTCAGGTTTTTAGCTTTCAGGTTTCTGACAAGATATTATTTTTATAGAGTTAAATGTTGTTCAAATTTTTCAAATTTCTTTTTAATCACACTTAATTAACCTTGTTTACTAAATTGTTGTCTATGCAGGTTGACCCTCATCTCCACATATTATCATCTGTGCTTAGGTTTAGTCATTTGCGCTCCTATAATATCACACTGTTAGGTATACTACTTCTGATTTTTCATAAATCATCGTTTGTGCTTTGACAATTGTGTATGTTGATTAATTTCATATGCGCTCTTTGACTATTGTATGCACTCTGATAGTCATCTGCAATTGTTAGCTATCATCTATGTATTTCCTCTATCGTCTATGTAGATTGTTGCCTGCGACCTGGAACTATCATCTGCACTCTATTTTAAAATTTTCCATTTTCAACAAGGTTTTGTATTACTGATTTCATCTAGATTTTACAACATTTTGATCCTAAAGACTAATATCTAAAACTACTAACATTTGAGTTGAAGAACATTGGAAGAAGAAAAACATCACACTACTCACTCATTGTTTTGCAGGTTTCCTAGGAGATACAAACAAAAATTTCGCTTTCCTTAATCTTTTCTTAGGAATTTTTACAAAGGTCACTTGTAGTGTCTTATTAAGTGATAGAGGAGTATGCTCTTGTATTTTAAAAGATAATTATAAACCTAGAATCATTTAATATTTCACTTAGAAAGTAACCTTGGAAATGAATAGTGTGTTTGATGTGTTTGGGAGAAAATAACATCAGATAGGAGAGTATGCTCTTTTATCCTTGTGGGAAAATAAAAAAATCCAGACTCCTTTCATTTCCAATCCATACTTTGAATTAATCCTTTAGTTGGGCCTATCGGTTGAGGTAAAATGATCCTATGAATGACCTAGATGAGAATGAGGTGTAAGCCCACCACTCCAACTCACATTAAAAAAATTACTTCTTGGGGTTAAAGCCTTGAAAGTTAGATATTGTTTGAGCTTATACTTGGCTCACACCTAACACAAAGTAGAGTTGTGAGGTCTAAATCATGTTTATGTGACTTCTTCTGCTAAGATGCTTTGTGAGGCTATATGCCTCAATCACACTTGCATGAACACAAAGAAAATATTGAAACAAAGACTCATAATAAGAACTGTTAAAGTAGAAGCCTACCTGATTCACACCTGAAAGATTGATAATGTTTGTGCAAGGAGGATAGTAACCTCCCCAAGATCACTCGCACATTCATGCCACCTTGAGCATTTAGAGTTGGATAATATGAAATCATGAATGAATTCATTATGTGCTTTGTGATGACCATATTCTGATTAGCTCTTGTGTGTGTGCCTACATTTGCAGGCAAACATTTTCAAGCTAAGCCAAATTCCGTAGGTAGGCCGTGCTTGAGTGTTTTCAAAACATTGGCAAGTTGAAACATACACAAAATTATTGTCAGTTAAACTTGTCACAATTACTTTTATCCCTTAAGGTTGCTTTGTCCCTTTTTGGATTATTTTCTAACATATGACTGCTATTTTTCTAGTTTGAATGCTTGAAATTTGGTTCTTTCCATTGAACAATTGACCAAAATCATCAAACTGGAGGACCTTATTGATTAGATTTCATAAAACATTCTCTGAATCTAGAGTGTCATCTCTGACCTTAGATTGGTGTTTGCATTTGAGAATCAACATCTATGACCTAGAATGGTCATCTCCATAGATCATCGTCTACATTTGAGAATTGTCATCTTCGCATGATAATAGTGAGTAATCAGACCTTGTAAAAACATCACAAACTTGGTTTCTTAGTAGATTCTGAAATCATTCATCACTAAACACATGTTTGCTTTGTCAAATCAATATTCTCTCTATGGGACATGATAGATTTAGGAAAACATAAGAAATTTGAGCTCCCAGTTCCCCGTGTCTATAGAGAGAAGAAAGAAGTTGATAGAAAAGCCAAGGAATATCAACATATCATCAAATCTATTCAGCAAGAGATTGAAGACCGTGAGAAATTTGATGCTATTATCTATAACAATAAAATTTATCATTTCATGGCCAAAAATCATGTGAATCACACCTTCATCCGCTTTGAGAGATACTATTAATACCTATCCTGAATCAATTCATCATTACCATAAGATCATGATTTCCTTCTTGCAGAAAACAAAATCAATCAATCCTATACTTTAATTAAAAAAATCAAATAAAATCCAATCTTTCACTCCATCATAATTAGGTTGAAAGATCCTAATCAAAGTGTTTTAGACCTTTATCTCTAGTAAACACATTATTTCTTGTAGAACATCAGTCTGTCTTAAGAAATCAAATCTATTGATCTTGTCTTATTTTTCTTGGAATCACAAGTTCATCTCAGAGTAAAGGAAGATATTATCCAAAATAAATTATGTGTTTACATTATCATAAGGTCTTGTTTCACCTAGGTTTTTGTCCAAAAACCTTCAAATCCAATACAAATCCGATCAATCAATCTTAATCAATCCAATCCAAACCAATCCAATCCAATCCAATCCATCTTAACTCAATTCAAATCAATCAACCCACTCAAATCCAATCAAAATCAAATCAAATCAAAATTCTATTTCTCTAAGAATCATCATCAATCAACATTCCCAACTTCATCCTTCATTCTTCATCTTTCATCTTTTGGAGGGTACCATTGCATGGTAGTTACTTGATCCCAAGCTAAAAACATGAGGCACACACAACTATACACCAATCACGATGATGAGAATCCTTTTGCTCATCCCTTCTTTCAAGGGGAGGAAGTATACATTGAATACATAACCAATATCCCTGGTGAGAATGAATTGGTCGATCAGGATGAAAGATCTATCCAAGTGAATGATTTACTCAGTGATCCATATAATCTAGAAATGCTCAAAAAAAGCCATTAGTCAGAATGGTGGAGATATTTTTATCAACCTTATCAAGAATGGGGTCATGGTACCTACTGATTTTAATGAATCTCTCCTTGTCAGCAATATCATCAAGGCTATAACTTCTGAAAAATATAGCCATAGCTGCAATGTCATCAGATGACAAAGGAAAGGCCACTTCCAATGGGTCTTCTACATTAATCCCCACATCAACTTCACAATGAAAATTTCAATTAATTGGGAAACAAATTTAACAGATCCTTAGTGTCTTGCCCAACATCACCTCACATAATAACACTCATACCATGACAAACACTGCTACCAGTGTTGGTGCTAGTATTTTCAACATAGGGAATACTTCTATCCCCTTATCTACACAACTAGTTTCATCATCACCATTCACATTCCCATCATCCATGATTAAGACATCTACTAAAAGAACATCCCAATCTTATCATTATACAACTCCTCCTATGGTTTCTATGACCTCAACGAGATTTTCATCCTCATAATTGGGAAGTGGACAATCTTTCAGACCACGGTTCACACATCACAATGCTCCTAATTTATCCCAACAAGTCAACGAGCTCAAAAATCTTGTGCACAAATTACAAAATGGAGGAAAGAAGGAATTGTCCTTTGAAGATATATGTCCTTATCCATTTGAAAAATCCATAACCATGCAACCATTTCCTCCAAATTTTGAGATCCTTAAGTTTGAGAAATATAAAGGGGAATCATGCCCACTCCAACATCTCAAGGAATTCTACATTGCATGCCAAGAGTTCACCTACAATGAGAACTACCTGAAATGACTCTTTACTAGGAGTCTTGGCAATCTTTCTCTAGAGTGGTTCATGGCCCTCCCTCATGGATCTATATCTACATTATCATATCTCACATAGAAATTCATTGGACAATCTTCTTACAATATTGAACATAAAGCATCATGAAGTAACCTATGTAATACCAAGTAAAGGAATGGAGAAACCTTTGCCATCTTTTTACAATGATTGAGACACATTGTGAGTTGTATGCCTTGGAAGATACCTGACAATAATTTAATCAACATCTTTACTAAAAATTTGGTTTCTGAAATGTCATTCCAAGTGAAAATGGCTTCTCCTAAAACTTTTGAGGCTTTTGTTAAAAAAGGGAAAAATATTGAAGATGGACTTTTGCAAAAAGGTGCCATTAAACATTATACCCCTTCCTCTAACCATAAAAAACCAACATTTTGGAGTAAGAACAAAGGAGTTGTCAATGATGGAGTGATAGATACCAAACACATCTAAAATTTCCAGGTATCTAATCAAAATAATCAGAATAATCACAACAATTATAACAACAATAAAAATTAGAAAAAATCATTACAACAACCTTACAACCAGTCCTATTTATTTCCTCACAATAATAACAATAATAACAACAATGACAACAACAATAATAACAATAATACTAGACAACACAAACAATTCACTTCTCTCACAAAACAACTAGATGTGGTCTTTCGACGATTAGTGGATCTAGGCATGATGGTATATACCAACACTCGGTTGTTTAACAAGAATCAACCCAAGCCTACTTGGTATAAAGACAAAAAATACTATGATTATCATCACATCAAGGGTTACGACACCAATATGTGCATGGAATTAAGACACTTTGCTCAAGACCTCATAGACAATGGAAAAATTGAGGTTGAATGACAAAACCCATCATCATCAAATGCAAAATTGAAAGTCTACAATGAGCCATTTCCTAAACACAATGAAAAAAATGCATCCAATGCTATTCCTTATGACTACTCCACAAACACCATCACTGGCAATGATCTCACATGTGGAAGTTTAGAAAAGAATGATATCTCCAGTTTTGATGCTCTTCATGGATGTATTGAAAAATATGAAAATCATGTGAACACCCTTACACTCAAATGTTCCAGTTGCAATGCTACTACCCAAATACCAAGAGTTACTGTCCAAGCTACTAATAATCTATCAAATTTTATAAATCTACCACCAACACCATCCACAACTACTCAGCCTGCTTCATGCTATGCTTTGTTGGTCTAGTTAGGAAATTCACCTACATAGATATCTATCCTTGAGCTTCTTCGTACATCCCCCATCCACAAGGAAGTTATTTAAAATTCCCTTAATGAGTCACGTGTCCTTGAAAAAATTAATGCATCCCAATTCCAAGCTATGAGTATAAATTTAGCTACACAAGAACATTAGGTCTTTATTGACAGATTTTCGTGGCCCAAACCTCCATCATAATAAATCCCTCCATATTGAACCCAAAATCCACTCAACTAAAATAAAATGGGTCCTTATAGATGGTGGATCTGGTCTCAATTTGTGCACTTTAAAAATGTCATAAAACATTGGTCTTTTTAATACCTTCTAGATGTAAATAAAAGAATCAAAATAAAAGCTTATGATGATAGAGAAAGGGAGAGTAAATGCTTGATAAAACTCCCTCTTCAAGTGGGCCCAACCTTGATTGAAACATTTTTTCATATGCTTGACCTTTATTTTCCATATAATATCTTATTGGGATGACCATGGATACATGATATTAAAGGTGTACCTTCTACATACAATCAATATTTGAAGTTCCCACATCATGGAAGATAACTCACTATTACTAGAGATTCTGAGCCCTTTCAATATTGCAAAATATTGGAAGGTAGATAGTCAAATTATTGTCCTCTAAATGATTTTGCTTGACCTATTGAAAAGGAGGACCTTATTCTCCATGTAACTCAACAATATTCCTCTAAGACTGCTGAAGGGACATCTGAAATCCTGCTAGACTAGTCCAAAGGAAAAGAGAAATCTGTTGAAGACAAGACCTTTGAGGCTAAGAAGAAAATGACATTTGCAGATCAAGTCCCAGGGGAATATAAGATTGAAAGTGCTATGTGCATTGGACAACCACCCCTATCTCCAAAATATTATGGAAAACCATCACAACTGACTCACTCAGGAGCCAAAGATATCATGAAATACAAGAAGACTACTTTTGAACATTGGGGATCCTTATATGATGAACACATTAAATCAAATTTCCTAGATTGGATTTATGAAGAAGAAGAAGAAGAAGAAGAAGAAGAAAAACAAGTAACCTTCCCTAAGGACAAGTATATCAAATCCACTCCCAATGTTGAAAGTATGGGATATCATGGAATTGATCTTGGAGAAAAATAAATAGGGAAAAGAACACTCATTACAACAAAAGGCTATTTACATGGTTAAGGATTGGGCTCTTAAGAACCTAATACTAACTTTTCTAAGGACTATTGTTTAGGCAAATCTGATTCATACACAGAAGAGGAATTCTCTAAAGTGTATTTCCAATACATTGAAGATGACTTTGATGACTATGCCCATGTCCTTACCATCATTGAAGCTTTCATTCCCTAGCCTTCCCCTAAAAAATCCCAACCTAATTGGTTGGGATCAAAATGATTCAATACCATCCTTGGACATATATGATTTAGACGAGGAAGTGTTAGCCCTTTTAGACTTAAAAATCTCTGATAATACGAACATTAGATCCACTATAATGAGAAAGCCTACTTCAGTAGCCAGGTCAACACTCTTAGTCAGAAAAATGAAAAGGAAAGTGGAAATCAAAAAGAAAATAAAACATACCTTGTAAAAACCTCTCGCAGGCGCCTTCAAATGATGAAAAAGATAAAATAAAGGATGTGTCCTCTAGTGAAAAACTTTTTGAGGTGCTAGAGGAGGGAGAAGTTGACTTTCCATTCATCTCCTTACATCTAGAAAAATCTGCCATTCTTATAAAAGACACAATAATAGCCGACCTTGGTATAGAAGCACATAAAAAATTCACGTCTATTGCATCATCATTTAATGATCACGAAAAAAAATCTATGATTGAATTCCTCAAGAAACAACAAATTAATTTTTCCAGGACTTACAGACATGCTCATATTGGAGACAAATTTGGTTGTACACCATCTTGCAGTTTATCCCAAAGTTAAACTTGTTAAACATAAATTATGCAAGATGCATCCACATATTTCTTTGTTAGTCAAAGCTGAGCTTCAGAAAATTCTTGATGCCGAGATCATTCAACCAATCAATTATCCTGAATGGGTCTCTAACATTGTACTAGTAGGAAAATCTATTGGGGACATACACATTTGTATAGATGTTAGAGATTTGAACTTAGCATGTCCTAAGGATGCTTTTCTGCTACCAAATATTGATAGTATAGTAGATTTGACTGTTGGACATGAGCTATTGTCCCTTATGGATGGTTTTTCTGGATGTAATCAGATCAGAATAACACCTGAAGATCAACACAAGACTATACTCACAAATCCTTGGGGTACATTCTTTTATCAGGTCATGCCCTTTGGTCTTAAGAAAGCAGTAGAAACCTATCAATGAGAAATTACTACCATCTTCCATGATCTCCTCCATGTCATTATGGAAGAATATGTAGATGACCTTTTGGGAAAATCAAAGACAAAATATTCACACTTTCCTATTCTCACCACAATCTTTGAACAATTGGAGAAATATAAGCTTCGGCTAAATCCTAAGAAGTGTGTCTTTGGAGTTCAATCGACAAGTTATTGGGTCTACATTGTGTCACAAAGGGGCATAGCAGTTGATCCAAAGAAATTAGAATCCATTCTAGAGATGCTACACCCAAGGACACTGAAATAACTACGTAGTTTCCAAGGAAAAATTTTGTATATCAGAAGGTTCATGTCACAACTTCCCTATAAAGTATATCTTTTTTCTCACATGATATCAAGTTCAAATGGGATTTCCTATGTCAAACAACATTTTAATGATTGAAAGGATATCTAGATAATCCCCCAGTCTTGGTGTCACCTGTTTTGGGCTAACCTCTGATCTTGTACATATTAGTTACTGAGGTTGCATTAGGAGAAATTTTAGCATAATTAGATGACACTGGGAAAGAATGAGCCATCTATTATCTCTGTAGAAGACTAGTGGGTTATGAAATGAATTAATTTCCTATTTAAAAATATTGTTTGGTCATCATCTTTTATACATAGAAGCTGCACCACTACATGCTTAATCATAAGATTCAGTTGGTTGCAAAAATTGATCCACTCAAATATCTATTTTCTAAAGTTGCTCTTACTAGACACACTACCAAATGGGTCATGATTCTCAGTGAATTTGTCATTGTCTATGTGGATTAGAAGGCTATAAAAGGACAAGTGATCATAGATCAATTGGCTGAAGCACATTTTAAAGGGGATCATCCAATCATCATAGATTTTCCAAATGAATATGTTCTTAATATTACCCTGACTACCCCATGGAAAATTTATTTTGATGGGTCCTTTACACAAAAGGGATCAGGGCAGGTGTTTTGTTTGTCACACCTTAAGGGGATCTCATCCATAAATCCTAAACAATTCAATTTCCATGTGAAAATAATATTACATAATACAAGGCCCTTGTGATAGGACTTTTCCAAGCTTTCCAATGTAAAATATCTAGTCTACTAGTTCTGGGTGACTCACAGTTGGTTATCAAGAATATCCTAGATGAGTATCAAACAAAGGATGACAATTTATTCCCCTATTGTCACATGGTTGAAGACCTAAAACAATATTTCATAGAACTAATCTTCCAGTAGATCCTTCAGATGAATAATAAAGCAGCTGAAGCTATCACCACTATCGGGTCTCTAATCTCCATGCCATAATATAGTACATAATGAGAGTTTCTTGTTGAGAATATTATGGTTGTTTCCTATGACCAACTGCAAACTGAGATGGTATGTGTGATTTTTTATCATAATTCCCCATGGTATAGTGAAATTAATTCTTATCTTAAAAACAAAACTACCCCACTTACCCTTACACCAAATAAACATAAAACCTTCATTCGTTGAACCTCACGTTACACAATCCTTGCAGATACCCTATTTTGAAAGCACTTTGACAAAAATATTCTAAGGTTTCTAAATTTAGAGGAAGCACAAACATCCTTAAAGGAGGTACATCAAGGGATCTGTGGGGCCCATTGTAGTGGGATCACTCTGGCCAAGAAACTATTACACACAAGATAGCATTGGCCTACTATGGAACAAGATGCCTATCACTATGTGAAGAATTATGTACCTTGTCAACAATGTGGCGATTTGATACATGTTTCCTCCTAGTCCCTTCAACCTACCATCACACCTTGGCCTTTTTCCCATTAGGGACTTGACCTCTTTAGCCAAATATTTCCAAATTATTCTAATGGACACAAATACATCCATTCTACCATAGAGTACTTTACAAAATGGCTCAAAGTTGTCCCTCTTACTTACACCATTGGAAAACAAATCTTGAAGTTTATCTTGAACTACCTTATCTATCACTATGTCATCCCCCAAGACATTATCACTGATAATGGGACCCCCTTTAAGAACAAATATGTCACAAAGCTATGTAAAAAGTTTTGCATTACCCAACATTGCTCCTCCAAGTACTTTCCCTGAGGAAATAATCAAGTAGAGGCTACAAATAAAACCATCTTGAAAATCCTCAAAAAGGCACTTGATGACATTGGCCATGATTGAAACCTTCACCTAAATCTCATCCTTTAGGCCTATTTCACTTCCATTTATACCCCCACTGGAGCCACTCCATTTGCCCTTGTTTACAGTACCGAGGTTATTCATCCAATTGAAATTGAGCTCCCTTCTCTCAGAATCTCCTTGAAGAATCTGATGTCCAAAGAAGAATACCAAGTTTCTCGCTTGCAAGAGCTTGAACTCCTTGATGAAAGACACCTCAATACCCTAAACCATATCCGCATGTATCAAAATCTCCTATGGTTACAGTCCAACAAGAAGATCAAACCTTGTAAGTTTTAAGTTGGTGATCTTATCCTACAACACAATATGAAGAATCTCCAAAACTATGAAAAGAAGGGAACATTCAAACCTAACTAGTTGAGACCTTTTGTGATCATAGCTAAATTCAAGTCTGGAGCTTATCAGATTGCAACACCAAAGGGAGATCCTATCCCTGATCCTGTAAATATTCTACATCTTAAGTTCTATGCGTAATTCGCTAGTAGTTCCTCTTATACAACAAAAGGTCAACAAAAATCCCCCAAAAAACATCAGAAAAGTAGAAAAAATCCAAAAATAATATAAAATTATCTTGAAAAAATATAAAAATAAAAAAAAGTCTTGAAAAAACTTATTATCCTGGTGAAAAATTGGAAAACAAACACCTTGATAATACAAAAAAAGCAAAAAAGTAACAAATAATAATAACAAGTTCATCCATTTGTGAAAAATACTTCAGTGGCGCAATGGATAAGTGCCATGGTGAAAAACCTATTTCAGGCACCATGTGTAATTAGATCCATCATCTATTTAGACCATCCCATGTCATCCATCACTCCTCCATAATAAATCCTACACTTCCCATGTCCGTACAGGTTTCTTACCTACTCCTACTTCCCTTTTAGTTGCATCTTCACCTTCCATAAGCACAATCTTCCCACACAATGAGATTTATCCCATCACATTGAGATTTTTCCCGGACATAGTGATTGCAAGAATTTTCACAAATCAACTTCCACACTAACTTTCTTAGATATTGTTCCTTTGACAAGCTTTTTCCAACAAATGTTTCATCTCAACATCATTCAATCTATGCCTATTAGGATGCATCCTTCTGGCGTCATCTTATTAATCCTCCATCACTCAATCTTGTCCATGGAATTTTTTTGGACTAAACGACTTATTGGTCATGATGTCTTTTTGTTGATTTTATCTTTGTGTTTTGATACAACCTCCTCATGATTTCCTTGATCTTTCATATCTTGGTATATCTTGAGTAGTGTATATCAGAATACATGTCATTTGTGGTGTGATATGTTTGTTGATATTTTTAGCGCATTTTTATTTGATACACAATCATGATTATGCAGGCCTCACTAGGGGCAGGATTTGTACACATACTATCAAATCCCTCAACAAGATATGGGTGTGCTAAATCTCCCCACGAGTGTCTTTGCATTGATACCATCATGACTTAAATCCTACATCTATGATCCTAAATCTATCTCTTTTTCTGAGAGTCTAGTCCACACAAAGGAAAAATGTCACTTGTATTTTCCTAACATGTAGTGCATACCTCTTTTTGCAATACCAAACTAGGGTGTTCTCTCTAACATAAACACAATGTAATCCCACTTGAAAATCATGTAGATAGGATGCATTTTAGTTAGGTCATATTGCATTTTAATCTTGGCAAGATTCCTATTTATTCACCCTCCTACAACTAGCTAAATGATCCTATTAGTTATGGTTGATACACACAAAAAACAAAGTCTTCGTTGTTGGAGTCTTCATTAGTTGCATTCACCTAGGTTATTCATTATATTATTATTTTGATGATGAGTTTAAGTATTGAATTCAAATTAAATGTAAGAAATCACATAATAATATTCATTTAGATACATTTTTTAGGTTCATTATTCATTTATTATTCATAGCATTACTCATTTCCCATATATTATCCATGTATATTACATTTTATTATGCATTTTACACCAGATTGCATTAATCATTATAATCCATTTCCATTTGCATTATACATACACCATATATACATCACAAACATAGATCCATCACATAGAAGAATTATAAATAAATCATCACATATGTACATCCCTGCATCATAGATATGTCAGAACCATCACATAATGCTCACACACATCCTACATCACACACGTCAGTAATAACTCCATCATATGCATATAGAAAGTAAACAACACATATCACATAGGACCATCATAATCATGTCTGTGTATATGTCTCATCATCAAGTGGCCAATAAATACACCAGTAATTAAAATATCCATATACATGTATATATCAAAATCCTTTTGTACATATAAATGCTCAAAAAACTATCTATCAAAAATCTCTAATGTGTCTCATGAAGTTGGTTGAGTGGATGACCCTGCCCCTGATATCCAATCTTCCCCTTTGTCCCAGGGAGGTCTCATCCCTACTAAGGCCTATGATGCCCCTGCACCTATGGTATGTGGCTGACTTCTCACTATCTATTGTTGTCTATTTTTCCTCAGGAACAACCTTGTAATAGAGACGATGATAGTACTCCATCTCTCAGACCGCTCAGATATCCCATTTGTATGCCATGAAGGCCTCCATTACCACCTACATGAACCCTGGTCTAGTTGGAACCTATAAAATGATCTCTCTGTCATGCCCAAAAGTTGGGCAAAAACACACAAAAAATAATAATTTTAAAACGCACTAAAAGGAGAGGTTATGTTATCCCAAATGTATAGTAAGTGCATGCTAAACGATGCAGAGGAGAAACAGTATCTGAATGGTCATACGGGGTAGGATAGCTTCTAGAACTATCCTACAAAGATTCCTAAACTAGAAGCCTCGATCAACATGCAAATCAAGATAGTTGACTAAAAGTCAACTAGAGTTGACCAAAAGTCAACTATACTCTGAAATATGTGAAAGAGAATGACTAGGGCCTACTAAGTCATAGAGAGAGCTTAGGCATGCAAACCAAGATAGATAACCCAAAAGTCAACTAGAGTTGACCATGAAGTCAACTAGAGTTGACTCAAAAGTCAACCATGACCGAAAGGCATGGAATTGGAATCTTAGGGTCTAGAGAGTACAGGGGTCACCTGGTATGAAAATTAGGATAATTGGTCAAGGTTTGACCATGGTTGACCAAAAGTCAACCATGCAAGAAATCGGTCAAAGGGGGTAACGATAACAATGCCTAGTCGTTAATTAACTTTGAAAAGGATATCTTAATTAAATAATTAACGTCTCCCTTTTGTTTAAAATAATAAAATATTAAATAATTAATAGTCTCATAAAAAGAAATTAACTAATATATCTAATAACAACTTTTTTAATAACAAGTTAACACTTTTAATCAACTCAATTTAAAATCTATTCAATAATGACCTAATTTAACATACTCGATCTCCTTTTGTCTAAGAAAACATATCCAATAAAAATATAATTTTTAATTAAATTAATCTAATATTCTATTTCTAAGTCATAATATTTATAATTCAAATAATTAATACTATTAAATTTCATTTCAAAACTAATTATTTTAAAATAATCTAACACTTGCATATCCATATTCCATTCTCTAGATAGTTCATATAGGAAATATTAAAAGGTTATAATAAAAATAACTTCAATTAAAATAATTTAATTTAAACCATTTAAATCTAATCTAGAAAAAAATAACATTAATAATAAATCCTTTTGTATATATAAAAAAACATCTAATTTGAATTTTTAAATAAAACACATCTTAACCTAACATACTAAATTTAAATATACTTTACATAAAATAAAAAAAATGCAAACCTAAAAAATTTAGGTCTCTCGCAACACACAGCCGTGGAAAGGCTTCATAATTTAATGGCCACATGGCGGCAGAGGGAGGAAGAAGCGGCGGAGGGTTTTATATATGGCGGCGAGTAGAAAACAGGTGGCGGGACAGTGCGGTGGTGGCTGCAGACGATGGCACCACCACCCATTGATAGGGCAAGGGTAGGAGGTCAAGGAAGGGGCGATCGGTTGGTGGCGCCGGCCGGGGAGTAGCCGGCCCTCCCCGCCCCACTCTTACACAGAGGGGGCAGAGGGGTAGGGTTCGGCCCTCCTCGTCGTGCCACCATCTGCAGAGCAGACTATGGGTTGGGAAGGGCTTCGGCCCTCCCACCTGATTTTTTTTTTTTAAAACTTCCGCAAATGCATTTAAATGCAATAAAGTTTAATTAAATTTTTTTTTTTAATACAAAGTTAATAGTAAACAATATAACAATACAAAACACATGCTATGCAAAAAAAATAATTTAATATATGACTGGTGTAAAACACCTCTGAGTCAAAACAGGGGTTGGTTAGGAGCATATTTTTTAAAATTTTATTTGATCATTGAGAACTATAATTTAATCTCCACAACTTGGTGGAAAGAAATCTTAAATTCATGCTTTTTTTTTTCTGAAAATTTTTCTAATATCTACTAAGTGTTAGGAAAAATATATTTCTCCTCTTAAGGACATAACAAAAGAAAAACACTAATTCTTATATTAAAACTTCTAAATTTTTTTTGATGAAGGAAATACTATTTAGCTTTAACAATGACATAATAATCAAATAGATTTCCTCACTATATTTTTTTTATACCTCAAATCTGTTTCAAATTGTAAAATGAAATATGGTTACATCCCATTGATCCTCCATCTAAAATATGGTATGAAATTTTACATAAGCATAAGTTTACAAATTTCATAATATTTCAATTGCAACATAAAGGGGGATGGAATCCTTCAGAACATCATAGGTTACAAACAACCAAATTACAGTTGTTCCCATCTTTCACATTAGGGTAATTTGAAAGCTCCAACATCTAGCTGAAAATGTAAAAATATGTTAAGGTTGACCATGGAGGCTCACCTCCCAACCTAGGCCTTTATAAGGCCACCCCCGAACTTGGGGATCCAATCTGGAATGGGTTACAACCAGGCATACACAACAAGTAGATAAGAAAACATACAATTCATACTAAAGAAAACTCCCCAATACAAGGATGAACAAATGGAAAAATCTCCAAGAGACCTTCCAGAATAGGGGTAGTGGTAGACCTCACTGTAGGAGAAATCCAAGAATAAACATAGAACACACAAGCCTCACATGGACTTGAATAGGACCATCTTCACAAGACGCAGTCCTGAATAACCTCCTTATGCCTCCTAGGTACCCTCAGGTCCTTCTTGGCATCATGGGTATCATGTTACCCCAAGTTTTTCCCTCCACACATGGAAGACTCTACACTAATAGGAATCATTTCCACCTACCCCTCCAAGGTTACTCTGCCCTCCCAAGGGTGAGTCTGCCTTGAAGACCCATTCAAAATCAATCACAAAATAAAGACATTGAAAAATAAATATTTAAATTTCAAAACATAAAATAAAGCTTCAAACACATAGGACTCCATTAATGGAGTCCTTGAGCTCAAGAACACTCATAAACACAAACAATATTTCTTTAAAAAAATCCAACCTTAATTCCAACCTAGGATGATGAATGGATTGGTGTCGAGCTATCCTTCCTAAGCTCCTTCCAAAAAGGCTCCTTCAAACTGAATTCTATCTTTTAGGGTAGAGAGTGGGTGAACACTCAACTCATCCTAAATCCTTCCCTAAATAGGCAAACCTCCAACAAGAGAAAGGCTTAACCCAAGGGTGAGGTGACTCTAACCAACCCCAAACTAATCCACTTGCCTAACTCTCCAAGGGTGAAGTCAATGAAACTTGGGTAGAAGAGAGAGTGAGGTTAACCAAAGTCACACTCCTCTTCCAAATTTGCTCAAGACTGAAAATGACACTTAAAGGGAGAAATAAATGAGTTTAGAGGCTCATTAATGACAGAAAATGACCCCTAACCCATAGGGTACCAAGTTGGGTGACTAAAACTGACCCCGGTTACCCCCTGGGAGCCCAAAAGACCTCCTAAAACTAACCTTGAAGTTAACCTACGGATTTCTAAGTCAAGAAGACTTCTAGAAATTTCTAATCCTGGGGTAAGATTGGGTAATACTCCAAGATAACCTTAGTTAACCCTATAACTAACCCTGGTTCCCTTTACTAGCCATGTCAACAATTAAATTACAACAATTGCCAAATTTGGCACATTAAATTAAAACAAATGACATGACTTATTCACATAAACATTTACTAATTTAATGACACACATGCAAACCATGTTTACAAAATAATCACATAAAAATGAGGTCCATGTCTCTTTATATAGATAGGACCTTGGAAAGCATGGGTATTTACATAGGTTCCAGTACTGGGTCCCCGATTTAGATCCATGGTCAACTTTTCCTGCACACTCAATGCACACATTAGTAGATCCAAAATGACATGATATGCAACATAACATGACATCAATAATATACATACATATAAACCACATTTTCATTAGAACTCAAATAACCTAGCATAGGTTTCCTAAACCAAATTCATCATATTACATTCATACATTTAAATCTATATAAGACATCAACATAAGCTGAAACTGAATCAGAACATAAAGCATCTCAAAAGTACCCTGATTATAAATTAGGTGCTGAATATATAACATAGGATTCCACCGATCCTCAAATGTATAAAAAAAATCTCCAATAGTCAATGTATGTCAAAGTGTAATCTACTGAAAACATGAGAACAAAATAGTAAAACTATAGCATTCTAATGTAGGTCTCACACTCTCACTGTCCCTTGTACTACTCTACTCTACGATGGTAGGTGTTCCTCTCCACTATCATCCCCTGTAGCTCTAATCATGACACATTTAATTGTTGTTGCACCTGTGATACCTCTTTCTGCCCTACTATCGCCCCTGTATGATTCTCAATAATTGTAAACTCTCCTACATCGACTCGGGCCTATAGGGTATCTAATGCACCCTATGCACTATCTACACATGTTGTCTCTATTGTCAACAATCCTCAAACTCTGGCTAACTCTATCTCTACACTGACCTCAGATGCTTGGGCTAACACCAAGAGTCCCTATACTCTCCCAAGCTCTATCTCCATGCTCTCCTACTCTGTGACTACCGTATCATTCACCTCCTGTGTTATATAGCCTAGTGGTGGCCCTTGTACCTATGGTGGTCCCTGTCCCTATAATGGTACCTTTCCCTGACCCTATACCTATTGTGGTATTACTAGAGGGGCCTTATCTATATGTATTTATACCTACCCTTTCCATCTCTATCCTGCCACCTTCATTTGTCCTCTCTTACCTCCTCCTATACCTTTGTCTCCTTTGCCATCTCCTTGTCATCACCTCTGTCATCCCCTAGAGTTGTCAATCTAACTAGCCTGCGTGTGATCCACCACTGAGAATATGCGGGTGTCACTCCCACATCTTTCACCAAATCTTGTCTCATCTTCCATAGAAGAACCACCATGCCTAACCAGGATGCTCTCTCCCACTCAGGTCCACCTAATCCCTCATAAAATTCCCACCACCTGTTTCACCAATGGATGCAGAAAGTTGTCTGGCACTGCATCCTACACCCAATCAAATTGTTTGACTACTCGAGATGACATGTATCGCATAATCATATATGCAGTCTAACCAATTATCCAATAAGTCTATATGATCCTCAAAAAATAGGTATCTAGCCATTTGTCCTCTGTATAATCTTGCTATTGTGGAACCTGATACCCCATTCGTCACATCCTACGTATGGTGTCCAATCAAAATGTGACATCTCATCTAAGGTACACCTCTAGTGACCAATAGAGTTTGTCGACTCATATCTGATGAGCGGTCGATATCTACACACATAAGGCTCATCTACCTCATATGTCTCATGGAGCCTAATGAGGCATATCATAGTGATATGCCTCTATGTCCACACCAATAGAAGTGTAAGCCCTGCACCTAAAGTCATGCCTCTCTGGTAAGCGCACATGTGCATATCATAATATAGTTATCATAGGATGGTGTATCCCCAACAATATTGATGCCCCTCATCCTCTAACATGGAACTTAGTACTTATTCCCATCCCAATGGAAATCCATGACCTACATATCTGACATCAGTCACCCTCTAATTAATCCCACTAAGTACATCACCACTTGTTGCAAATGTGGTTAGGGTGTCATCACCGCTCTCTAAGGTAACCAATTCCTAGAGGTATGAATCTTATCATATGGCCACCTGAAGGCTGCCTCTACATAGGGATCAAGGCCCTCCTATACATACTCTGGTATCATGCCCTAGATAGGAATCTAGTATATATGCCAGACATCCAGTAGTGTGATGGTTGTGTCCCCTATCAAGAAATGGAAACTCAAGGTTGTATTATGCCACCTCTTGATCAATGCGGTCATGAGTGCATTATGTGCTCTCAACCACATCCATAGATGCATGTTCTCTAATCCACATAAGGCTACCTATCCCCACTCTATCGTGGTCAGATTTTTTGCTAGCTCCATCATCTCTAGCCAACTCTCTCATGACTGAAATGGTGCTACATCCTCCTGCATCCACAACTTCATGCATGTCAGTCCTTTTCTCATGTATGGGGCATCCTTTTCCCCTCTTACCATCTTGTTTTCCCTTCCCACCCTCTTCCCCCTGCATCTTTTGGGTCAATTGAGAGAGATGTTGATTGACCAACGTATATGATGATCGACGTATACGCCAATTGGTAGAGACCCTAATCCATGATCAACCTCTCTGACGCCTACCCACAATCAACCCTGTTGACTAACATCTATGTAGAAGACCATTTTTCAATCATCATCTATGCAAATAACCATTTTTCAATCGTCATCTGCATCCCCTCCCTTTTATCCTCACAGATGATAATCTTCAATTTTCATCTACTCTAACGATAATCTAGCGATTGTTGTCTGCGAAGAAAGTGATCACCATTTCGTCATCTTCACAGATGACAATTGGTCAATCATCATCTATGAAGATGATGATCCATTGATTGTTGTCTCAGCCCCGATAACCTTTTCCCCCATAAATGTTATTAAATACACATTAAATGCAAGGAACCAGGTGTGGTTTCAAGACTCACCGGTGGTCCTGCGTTGGTCGACCCTGATGTATCTGGATGCACTCTTGTAGTTGCATATGATCTTGGGGATTTTCCATCTCTCTCTCTCTCTCTCTCTCTCTCTCTCTCTCTCTTTGTGAGTGAAAATGACCTTTTCTAGGCGCCCCGTGGACTATTTATATGCCCCTAAGGACTCGTTCTCTGACCTAGACCCCATTTTTTGTACATTTTTTTCTCCATCACCTCGCAATTCATGCAATTCTCCTTATTTCTTCCCTTCCACCTCTTTTTAAGAAATTTTTATAAAAATTAATATTTTCCATTATTTTCTTGAGGGGGCACACTTCTTTACCATCATCACCTTTAGGCCTTTATGTTCTCTCTAGGCATCTAGTTGTCTTTTCTTTGACGCAATGCCATTCTTGTTGCTGCATCAAAGAGGGGCAATATACATACGCCTAAACCTGTCATTTGACATTATAATTATTTGATTATATTTGTTATATTCTCCTACCTATCTAATTAAATTTATTTAATAAAATTAGGTTCATTGTCTATATTATTTAGATTTAATTTAAATATTTCCCGCTTAAGTGTATTAAATTTTATTTAATACCTCCCTCCATAAAATTTAATTTATTTATTCCCTTCACATGCTAATATTCTTCGAAGCTAATATTAATTTAATTTAAATTTAGATTAATCCCAAATCTAGGCCTAGATCCTACCCTACCTCACATCACTCTCATCAAATAGACCTAGTTGCTAGTTAACTAAGGTCAATTATGCTAATTTTAGGATTTCTACACCCATTAGTCCCAATTATTTGCTCACACATGTACCAAATAATTCCTAAAATGATCAAACAAGGTTTCTTACAACCTTGATGACACTCTCTTACACTTTCTAAAAGTGATCATTGGACCAAATCTATGACTTTATCTTACAGATCTATGACAAATCTCTTACATGTGTACTTCAAGTACACATTGACCCATCGCATCTCAAGTTGCTCACACATGTGTGAGAAAACTCTTCCTCTTGCATGGTTTATGTGTCCCTCATGTGGATGCCACATGTGATCCACCTCACCCAAGCCCTCCAAAATCCTACAAATAGGAGCCTTTCCAAGAGTAAATCACCCATTCATTTTTTCATTAGAGTTATTATGCTAGTTTGCATCTAGAGATCTTTATGCATTTAGAATTTTTATACTAACTTTTTTGGTAGTTGTTTGCATTCATTATAGTAGTTGAATCTCATTCCTATTTTATAGATTTCATTCAATACTATATCTTAGTGTTCATAGTTCATCTACATCCATATCCATCTCATTGAATGCTTGAGGCTAGTTCTTTATAACTATTTCTTGAGCCATTCAATATCATTGCATATAGTGTGCATTTAGTTTTCATTCATTACTTATCATTCAAAACAAGTTAGATTGATATATTGTGTTGCGAGAGCACACCCACAACCTTCTCTAAGAGAAAATCAACAAGGCTTGGGTGCCCTTGTTTGAATCATCAAAGGTTATGGTGGAAGCTTTGTTTTGAGTATCTTTTTGATATGTTAATGTATATTATATGATTTATAACTTTAACATTTACATGTCTAGGCGTGCTCCCAACAGGTAGGTTTCTAGAATATACACATGAAAATCCTCATTTGTTAAAAATAGGCACACTTCAAGAGTTAATCATAATATGACCACTGTCAACCATGCAATGGGTTAACAATGTTGTATTAGCCGACTCCAAATGCTCAGGAAGGTATGATATGTCAAGTGTCTTTGGGAGGTTACTATCCTCCTTGCACTTTCATTATCACACTTTCAGGGGTGAATCGGGTAGTGGATCAGCTAAAGTGCACACCTTCCTAGATCCCCATGTTTGAGCTATTGCGCATATCCCCGCAATATAAACAAGTTATGGATAAAGCCTTTCAAAACTCAGTAGTCCCACGGGACATAACTCTAGAGAATTTCCAAACCATGGTTAACTACATCACTACCAAAAAGAATGCTACATTTATAGATCATGATGTGCCACCGCACAAACTATTGTACATTGATCCCCTAGATCTTCTTATGCAAGTGCATAAACACACAATTTTAAGAGTCCTCATTGATGGTAGGGTCATGTTAAACATATGTACTCTTAAAGTGATAAAAACCTTGGGCTGTTCAAAATCTAGCATTGATGTCACCAGGAGGTTAAACATCAAGGCATATGATGAGAAAGAAAGATCATCAAAAGGTATCTTCATTCTATTGGTCAGGATAGGACCATTCATAAAGAACACTCCATTTCAAATCCTAGACCTTGATTTGGGATATAACATGTTGCTTGGGAGGTCATGGATACATGAAATGCAAGTTGTCCCTTCAACTTATAACTAGTGCATCAAATTATCATACCAAGGAGCAGAGATAATCATTGAGGGAGATCCCAACCCCTTCCAATAATGCAACACCATAAGAAGTAGTACAAATAATCAAGTGCCTTCAAATCCAGAAGCAAGCATTCCTTCGGCCTCCGATTCTGTTCATACAGACATACCAAGAAAGGTGGGTAAGATATCAATCAAAGGCAAAGGGTGTGGTGAGTATATTGTTGCCCCACTTCTGGTCCACATACCTTTTGGACAAAATTGAGTGTTTGATGTATAGTTGTGGATAAAGAGCTTCTTGTTAGTCCTGAGTCTAAGTATAGAAATCTTTCCCTTAGGCTAGGGAGCCTTTATAAGATTTTTCCCAATTGCCTTCTCTTTTGTAGTTGGAGGCAATGGGTATCTGAGTTCATGTATTATTCAGGTAGGTTAAGTTCCCCATCTGGTAAAGGCTGTGGTTCAAAGATCTCTAACATTGGTATTATACACAATGGAAGTGTGTAGCCATAATTCTTCATTTTGCAGTTTGGCAGAGAATTGGGCTTGAGCTTCTCCATTGGTGAAAAAAGTATCAACAGAGTGTATATTCCGCTGACAACTACTAGGTGATGCCCCAGCAAGAAGTACAGTGTTAAAATAGATCCTTTCAGCTTAAGAGGGGCTATTGTGTCTGATTTACACCTCTCTAAGCCAAAGGGAATGATTTAATAGAGAGAAATTGTGGAAATAAGCCAAAGGCGAAAAAGAGGAAAATGGCTTCGCCCCTACTCCTATAGGCGGGTTTTGACCCACGGGGTATGTTTTCTACTGAGCCATCTAAATAAAGAAATGTTGAAGAGGAACCTATCTCATAAAGTATCTGAGATATAAAGAAAGTGGATGAAATCAACACATACCATTTTGGCATCCTGATAGACTAAATTTTTCCTTTAGGGGACTTCTGAACCGAGAGAACTCCAAAAGCACTTCTCCACCAAAGGAGAAGTGGAAAAGTAATTTTTTGCTACCTCAGAAAAGTTACCGTTGCGATTACTAAAAGTAAAAATACATTTCTTAACAGCCCATAAAAGCAAGGTAATTAATTCAAATAAAGCCGTTTTACTTCATAACATGCTTTTTCATTAATGTTGGGGTCTTTTTGTTCATGTGGCATGGGAAGTCAGCTATTAATGGTAAGAATTCAAAATTTATAAAATTAGTTGAAAGTTGCGAACGAGAACCACCATTTGTTCGCCAAATTGCTTTGAATTTAAAGTCTCATATTTTAGCTGTTCCTTGCTCCTACATCCCTAAGAGATATTTCCAATTTCCAAATACGAATCATTAGAAGCATGGATTCCAGATTCATGGGGTTCGATGGGATGAACAAAATTACCTTTGAAGGGTATAAGATTTCAAATACAACCCTGCAGTTCTTTGACATGCAGAACTTCCAGAACAAATTGAAAGTGGACCAAATACATCCTATTATAGAGAAGTTGAAAGAGAGTGGATTAGTTGAGGCCGCTAGTTTTCCCATGGATGTTCAAGCCCTAAAATTAATCTGAGAATGCATCGCTTGATACAACCTAGACACTAGGCAAATTCTCTTGCCCAATGATACAATGTTTTTATCTATTGACAGGGAATCGGTCTAGAACTCGCTTTGCATTCCAGAGCAAGCCAAGTATTTAGAAATGACATACAGTCAAGCGGTGACTGAGTATATTGCTAAAAATTTAGTCTGGAAGAAAGAGATAATGAAAGAATGGTTTCAAGAACCTAAGAGCACTAAAGGAAAGATTCCAAAGACATTATACGACACTAATATGAAGCCGAAGATCATGGACATCCTGGTGTTTCTCCACAGGATCAGAGGTGAGGGTGAGACACTCAATTTTGTTGATCATCACTTCTTCTTGGTTCAGGTAATTTGTTCCCAGCACCACTTCATAGATTGGGTGCTTATGGTAAGTGAGAACCTCTTAGAATCCCTAGATAGAGCTAAACGCCAAAATGACTTTTACTTGTCTTCAGTTCTCTTATACATTCTGGCTACACTCCAAATTTGGCCAGGTCTTCCCAGATTAGAAGAATTCCTTGATGATGTCAAGAGTTATGAATTTTTCCCCTCTTTGCAATTACATAATAGTTATGATGAGTATCTTTGGGTTAATGATGCGTTCACAATGAGATTGTGCAGGGAGTTAAGAGGTTGTCTAGAAAGGATATTCTCTCCCGAAGCCATGGCTTTCATCAGCCAATTTCGATGCTATTTCATTCAATTTAGAGGTTTCTCATATCTTTGTCTTGTAGGTTTCAATGATTTCCCTTTGAAGCTGCCCAGGTATCCTACCGATATGATCGTGCTGATCGAAGTAATGAGGCAAGAACTCTAGGTGAACTTGCTATGTGCTGAAGCTAAGAAAAAGGGATATGATTTCCCCATGACCATCAGGGCTTACAGTTGTGCATCTCGGTCAGAGGAAAAGAATGTTCTCAAGACATTCTCAAAGAAGTTTTCTTTGGAAACCTACGATGTCTTGAGATTGCAATATGATCTAGTGAACTATGCCATGGATGTATTGCAAATGAGTCATGAAATTCATCATATTCATGATATAGAAGACTACTGGGAAAATTTCAAGGATGATCTGGAAAGTAGAGAGAGAATCTACACCCAGTTAACTATTGAACAAATCATAAGGTTCAATGTTAACATTGCAGTGGAGGGGCTAGAAGACAATGACAATCATATGTATGATGATACATATCTAGAGGAGATAAAGCTCACCCCTATTAGTTCTAAACCCATGTTGGACCAAGCCATTAGCGACTTACCAACTCTAATGGGGGGTATCTATAAGAGAAGAGAACAATGGGTCAAATAGACCGCAGGCTAAAGGAAGAGATCAAAAAGGAAGCCGCATACTCAACAAACTCTCACAAAAGATACTGCTGGCACCACAATCACTTCATTGGTAACAATCCCAACCATTGCCAAAGGATCAACCTGTAACACCCCAAAATTGGCATCTTGCAACCCTAACCAATTTTGTTGCAGTTGTCATTCTTCTAAATCATCAAAGTCCTATTGTACTAGGCAAATTCTGAGTTTTCACTGACTCTACTCGACCTGAGTGTCAAATGCAGAAAATCCTAAATCTGTATCAATCATACATCACATTTAATTCCTAAAAACCTATTTGGCTAAACAAATCCTATGATTGAATTAGTTTAATTAATAAAGTCCTAGCACTTTAATTAAATTAAATTCACCCTCTTTAGCTGAGACACATAAAAGGAATTAAATAATATTTAATTATTGAATAAATATCCTCTTTCCAAATATTTGA
>MU226255.1:504772-527816 GCA_018584345.1 Thuja plicata
AAATTGCATTGAAATCATGTAGCATTCATGTTTAGCTTATCATTCATATTTCAATTTTTAGCATAATATTTGCATTTCATAGCATTCATCATGGTTAAAAATCCTTCGTTCTTAGATGGTCCATAGTTGTGAGG
Organism: Thuja plicata; assembly: GCA_018584345.1. Classification (NCBI taxonomy): domain Eukaryota; kingdom Viridiplantae; phylum Streptophyta; class Pinopsida; order Cupressales; family Cupressaceae; genus Thuja; species Thuja plicata. The sequence continues at coordinate 504,907 of MU226255.1, forward strand.
CCCTCGTCCTGAGAGCAAAATTCAAAACTCCATCTAGATAGAAGGCAACAGGTCGAATCACGCAGACAGTCAGGATGAATAACTCATATTCAGTCTTGGTTGTACCTGGTGAAGAATGACTATGTTGAAGTGTGTGGTTGATTTAGAAGGCCAAAATTAACTCATACACAACCCAGCCGACAAGAGGAGGTGATGAACCTCCTGAGAAAAAAATCACGTTGGAGAAGACTTTTGGAGAAGGTTGACTCCCAAATATTGGGACAATAAAAGAGCTCACCAAAGATGAAGAACCAGAGTGATCGGTAAAAGTAGTCACAGCAGATGTACCAGTTGATACCCCTACCTAGGATTCTCCCAGGAGAGGGTCTCCCATCATAGTGGAAGTAGGTGAAGATACTCCTTTAACCACATAATTAGAAGGAGGAGCCGGAAAGAATTAGAAGTTCATTTCAGTAGCCAAGTTGGTGTCCTCCTCCCCTACTTAGGTAAACCCATTTGCTTCAAGACCAAAGGCTACACCTCCAGTAATCAGGAAATTATTCATTGAGGAGTTAGTCTTTGCCAAAAAAGTTACTAGTGCAGAGTCATGGATAGAACATACTCTGGAACACAAGAGAAAGAGGGTGGAAGAAGGGACTGCCAGCAAAGACACTCTGTCATGAGCTATTCAGCCCAAGGTCATCATGAGCAAATAGAAAAAGGTGAAGACAATGTCTACCCTGGGTCATGATCCTGAGACTGGGCACTTCACCATGGAAGTGACCAAGCCAATTAAAGAAGGTAGATTCGAGGACATGACTGCTTCAGACTTTCAACTGTAGTCATTTGACATGGGATTGGCCTGTCATGATACTAAGGTGGATTGGTGGAAATCTACCAATGTAGTGATAGAAGAGGATCTCGAGGAGCTCAAGAATGCAAAAGTTCAACTTAAGGTAGAAGTAGCTAAGTTGACCAACTTCATAGGCAGCTCCTCACTTTGATTGCAAGCGTTCCCAGCACTCAAACCACCTTTAACCCCAGTGCTACGGAGAAAATCCATTCTGGCTAAGTTGCAAGAAGACCAACATTATGGGAAGATTGGTAAATGGTGGATTAAGAGGCTCAAGTCTGAGGGATTAGCAGTGGTTGAGCAATTAGGTAACACTCTTCTAAGGTTGGAAGTAGAGAGCAATAACATTGCTACGAACCTACAGACTCTCACTTTAGAGAGGGTGAAATGTCAAGAATGTATAGTTATGCTGCACGTGGTAGTAAAGATGAAGACCAAAGAAGCTCTAAAGGCTAAGATTTTATAGAAAGGAGATGAGCCTTTGATCGAATGGCTTTAGAGCCTAGATTTTAAGATCAAAATGATCATCCAGGCCGAAGCAGGATTGCAACAGAGAGATGTAAAGATTAAAGAAGAATAGAGAAAAGATTTCAAACTCCTCCTAGGGCTTCATATAGAATCAAAGACCAGTGGTCAGGGAAAAGCAATAATCAGAGTAGCCAATATGAAAAATTCATTTTCCGGTTATTTGCATAAACTGACAGAAGATTCTACCTCTCATCTAGACAAAATACCAGAACTCCGGCAATTGAGTGGATGCATCTTTAGAGCGACAGAGGAACTGAAAGATCAGACTGATGCTATCAATATTCTTGCCAAAGAACATTCCAAGTGGCTCATTTGATACACCAACATCCACGTCAACAGGCATGAAGAACTCGTTTGAGTCATTACAACGGTTACAACCTATAGGGCTAAATTAGACAAGGGGAAGGAAACTGAAACTTAAATAGATTCCCCCTTGTACTATTTTTGATACTATTGTAACCATTGAATCTTTCAGTTATCATTTCTAGTTGGGGAATTTGAACCATTTTGGTTCTCCCCCTTTCTTTTAATGGCCCAATGTGGGACCCTATATGTACTATTTCCAAAATCAATAGAAAGGTCAGCTAGATTTTGGTGTGAAAGATAGCATTTTGCTGAGTCAAATTCGTATGTCTTAATACCATTGTTTTATCTGTTCCATCTGCATTGCATTTATCTTTTTGTTGAATTTAGATGTTTCTTTGAAGTTGGATTTACAATCTATGTTCAAACTAGATCTTTGCATTATGAATTGATGCAATTGGCAAAAGGGGAAACTCGTTGTTATCTCAAATTTGGGAAACATTCTCATGATATAGATTGATTCATTGTTCTTTCATCATTAGTTTAGTCTTTCATATGTATTTTCAATAGAAGTTCATGCATTACCAATTTTGGGAGTTAATCTGATTGATGAAATCTCAGGGTTGGCTAGATTTAGAGTGGAATTCATCCTGCCTGAGCTATTTCCTCCCTAGGATTAGCTTGGTTTGCCTCTTCTGTTCTCAGGTTAAGAACATACCCCTATTAGATTAGGAAAGAGCAAAATTCACTGAAAATCATTCATATAAGGGAGGTGTACCTTTAAATTCAAAGGGAAATTAGTTTCTTCATTAACGATTTCCCAACTATTATATTTGATTGTTCTTAAGCATTTTGGGTATTTTAGAGTTAAGTTGAAAAGAAAAATCTATTTACTAACAGATTTTTGGTGACTCTGTTGGGGAGACGAATAGTCATTACACCAGAAATATATCATGAGGAAAGATGGTGCTTCCCCATGAAAATATATTTCCTATACTCCAACCAAATCTTGGTTTTCAAGATGATTAAGAGGACCTTATTTCCTCACTAAACACTTTTGCCTGGAGGAACAGAAGAAACACCAAACATCACAGAAATGCTAGTCAAGTGCTGGGACAAGAAGAAGCTAGAGTAGAAGCACTTGAAAGAGACTTTCAAAGGAGAAATCAAAGAGCACAATTCCAAGTCGAGCGTGAAGTTAGGACACAAAATTAGTCAAAAATTTGGATCCTAAAAGATTTCTCAGGAGCACAAAGAGAGAAGGAAGTATAGATCCAGTCTTTGAGAGACTTGAAATTTTAATTTTTCTCTACTTGAAGTACCTCACCAAAGAAATAGAACTGCAAAAATCTAGAGTAGACCTTCTTTACCCCCTAAGCAGTCTACTCTTTTGTCCACCACTTTCCAAGTGTTAACATTACATAGAGTAGTTTCTCTTCCTATTATCAATCTAACCCCTTATTTACCTCAAGTAACGATGTCTCTCCCTTGGGCCGCTAAAGTCAGACCCCTACAATTAGTAGCTTATAACCCTCTTCCCTCAGGGTCTAGAAAGAATTTCCCCAAGTTTTCTGGAGATGGGAAAGCATCTATGGATGAACATATTACTGCATTCTTTGCTTCTGTCAACATTCTAGTAGTACAAGAAGAGGATGTGTCCATTAGCTTATTTGTTGAGACACTGGTTGAGGGCACCGCCAATTGGTTTCATCACCTACAAAATTATTCTATTACAGACTGGGCCTCCATGAGAGCTTCTTTTGAGAGAAGATTCAAAACTACAGAAGATGAACATGCTCTCCTGACACAATTGACCTCTATCAAGAAAGAGCCTTCTATTAGTATGATAGATTTCATAGTCAAATTCAATAAGCTCATAAATCATATTCCAACGGCTGATAGACCTATGACAAGAAATTTGAAAACATTCTTTATAAGTGCTATGCCACCAGACATCAATTATGATCTAAGGAGAGTGAACCCTGCTGGTTTAGATGCTACATAGAGGACTATCGTGGAACTCGAAGACCATATGATTTCATCCGAGAAATGGAAGAGAGAGATATAGTCAAGAGCCAGCACTAGTGGTACTACATCATCTGATGAGATGATCCAAAAATTGTCAAATGAATTCATCACATTCAAAAGGCAACATCCTAGATTCAATAACCCTTATCAATGGAATTATCAAGAATGACCTGGAAGAAAAATGATGGGAGGAATGCTGACAATAAAGAATTACAATTAATTGGTCCACCACAAAGACTAGCTATCGAAACCCCCCCTAAAAGAGGGAATATGTGCGCCTTTCATCTAACTATAGATCATGATGGAGAAAGCTGTCCTAGTGTAGCTCATGCCTGGCAAATGCATTAGACCTATGAATGGAACACTGGAGTCTCCAGAGCTGAACCTGATTCATACTCACATGGAAACTCTAAAAATTTATATTTAGAGTATGAGTCTGATTATGAACAAGGAGAAACATGTTATGCGACCATAGATGGGACTTCCTATACAGTCTTGACCAGGAGCCAGAAAGATAAAGGTCCTGCCCCTCCTCTCCTACCTAAAGGTAATGAAGTGTCTTCCTCCAACTCTAAGGAAGAAAATCAAAGCGTGAGAATTATACAACCAAGTAAGGAGCATAAATATTTTGACATTATTCAATTCTATAAAGACTCGCAAACTCAAATCTCTCCCATAGATTATCTCAAGTCCAATCCTATAGAATTGCAAAAATTAGTAGATTACTGTACTGAAGGGAATCAAAACTTAAACCAGAATGTCATGACTACTATAGAAAATGATTCAATTTTTGTGGAACCCATTAGACAAGGTGAATCATCTATGTTAGCTACTTTCCTGGGTCAGAAGCCTAATCCATTTTATGCGTCTTTATATATTAATGGATGCAAGTTGAGCAATTGTATAATAGACTCTGGAGCCTCAGATAATGTGATGCCATCAATAGTAGCTAAAGCTTTGGGACTCACCCTTACTAAATCTCATGGTAGGTTCTATTCTATGGAATCCAAGCAAGTACCTCTGGTTGGACAAATTAAGGATGCTCAAGTGGCTCTGGCAGTGCACCCCAAGAAGAAGATGATGTTAACAATTCTAGTTTCTGATATACCTGCTAGCTACGGTTTGTTGCTAAGTAAGAGTTTCTACAGAGACCTAGGAGGAGAAATAAAGTTAGATTGGTCCCAATATTTAATCCCGGTGGGTAATAAAAAATTTAAACTGGTCCCGGAAGAGAAAGCTAAGTTTACAGTGCTGAAGTCAGATGACCCTAAAGCCCAAATTTTGTATCAAGAACTGGAATTTGGAAACTATATGCTATTTACTGATGATCACAATGAGGAAGTGAGACTAGGAGAACAAGGGAAGGATTTTTACATTGAAGAAGAGTCTTCTCAAATCTAGACACTTGAATTTGATGGCAGTTGTGCTTCATTAGGATCCGGTGCAGGTGTGGTCTTGATATCACCAGATGGGATATGTGAGCCTTTGGCTTACAAATTAGAATTCAGAAATAGCAATAATACTACTGAGTATGAGGCCCTCCTTTTAGGAATCATCACTGCAAAATAAAAAGGCATGAAGATTTTGAGAGCTCGTGGTGATGTAGAGCTTATCGTGCGCCAGGTTAAGAATCAATATTCTATTAAGAGTCACAGATTGAAGAACTACAGAAATAGAGTATGGGATGAGATAGAGGCACTGGATGAATTCTCTATTGAATCAGTGCTGAGAGAGTTAAATGCCAAAGTAGACTCCCTAGTTGTGTCAACTTCATTACTCCTTCCCCACCCAGAATTCAAAGACAAGAAGTACCAAGCGGAAGTCATATATCAACCATCTATACTCGACAATGTAGAAGATTGGCAAGTGTTCAAAGATGATAAGAATCTACTTCTCTTCTTAGAGAGTAGTGGAAACTTCCGCAAAGAGGTCCATGATGATCATAAAGAAGATCATCCAGATAAGAAAAAGAAAGATAGGTCAGATATTATCCAATTGCAGGGTAATATCATCCCGCCCCATCTAGTTACTTTGGAAAAACTCTTCAATAGGCATGACACATTTGTGAAGGAGAAAAGAATCAAAAGAGGTCCTACTATTGTTGAGTATGAAGGAATGAATATTGGAACTAAGAGAGATCCCAAGATGATCAATATTGGGAAGTGTTGTATTGAAGAAGAAAGGAAGAAGGAAAGGAAACTCTTCCTAGAATACTCAGACATTTTCGCCTAGAGCTATGAAGACCTAAAAAGTTTTATGGGTGGGAAATTCAAACATCAAATTTTGTTAAAACCTAAAGCTACCCTATTTAGGCAAAAGAAAAGGAACTATAACCCCAAAGTTGTAGATGCAATATTCAAGGAAGTAGATAAAATGGTTAAGGCAAAGATCATCTATCCTATACGCCACTCTACCTGGGTGGCAAACATAGTGCCTGTGAGGAAAAAGAACGGAAAGATAAGAATCTTTGTAGACTTCAGAAATCTCAATCAATCTTCTTTGAAAGATAATTATGCTCTTCCCAATATGGATCACTTACTATAGATTGTAGCCAGAGCTGAAATGATGTCTATGTTGGATGGCTTTTTAGGATATAATCAGATAGAAGTTGAGAAAGTGGACCAACATAAAATGACGTTCACCACCCCGTGGGGCACTTTTTCTTACTAAAGAATTCCATTTGGGCTGATCAATGCAGGAGCTACTTTTCAGAGAGGTATGGACCTTTCCTTCAGTGACATGAAGAATAAAATCATTGGTATGTACTTGGATGATCTTACTGTGTTCTCTAGGAAAAGAGTAGATCATATAAGTGACTTAAGAAAAGTATTGCAAAGGTGTCAGGAGGATGGGATTTTGTTAAATCCCAAGAAGTCAATATTCTATGTAACCAAGGAGAAACTGCTAGGTCACATTGTCTCCTAGGAAGGCATAAGAATCAATCTAGAAAGGATCAGAGCTATTCAGCAATTGAGTTTACCTGTGAATAAAACTGGAGTAAAATATTTTTTTGGTCAGGTTAACTTTCTCAGAAGGTTCGTTCCATATTTTTTAGAGATTACTAAATGTATAGTTGATATGATGAAGGGAAATATGAATTTCAAGTGGAATGAACCTGATAAGCAAGCCTTCAAAACATAAAGAACACAATAGCCAATGCTCCAGTGTTATGTCACCTAGATTACAAGAAAGACTTCATAATCTATTGTTATTCTTTTGAACATAATCTATTAGCCATTCTCATGCAGGAAAATGAGGAGGGAGTCTAGGCTCCTATTTCTTTTATGAGCATGCCTCTAAAAAATCATGAGCTAAAATATTCCCAAACTGAAAAACATGCTTTTGCAGTCGTTAAAGCTTTAAAGAATTTTAGATTTTACATCTTACGATCACATTCTCTTGTGTATGTACCTAATATCACAGTCAAGAGTTTATTGACTCAATAGGATGTAGGATGGAATAACAGAGGAGCATGGGTAGCTAAAATGCAAGAATATGATGTAGAGATCAAGCCCACAAAGATGGTAAGAGGCAATGCACTATGTAGGGCCATGGCAGAAAACCAAGCTGGCTAAGATCCAGAAGCTACACAATTAGTTTTGGCGGTAAGTATGCAAGACCCCTGGTTTGAAAACATCATGTATTTCCTTACATATGGTGAATGCCTTGAAGGGTTGACTCCTAAGAAAAGGAGAGACCTGAAACTGAAGGCTTCTAAATATGTTATCTAAGAGATCAATGGATGAGACCTTTCTCCGATGTGTCGATAGACAACAACAAGAGAAATTATTAAAAGTATTTCATGAAAAAGCTTGTAAAGGACATTTACCCTCATCAGTTACCACAATCAAGATTCTATGGAAGTGTTATTACTGGCCAGGGATGTTCAGGGATGCTTACCACTGGGTAGAAAATTGTGAGAAATGTAAAATGTTTACCAGAAAGCCATAGTTAGCAGCGTTGCCCCTGAGGCCGGTGATAATTGAAGGTCCTTTTCAACAATGGGGTCTTGATTTTATTGGTCCTATAAACCCCACGTCTAGTGTAGGTCATACCTACATAATCACTATGACTGACTACTTCACAAAGTGGGTGGAAGCAAAGAAACCAAGAGGACTACTTCAGAAGAAGTATTTGAGTTCATCAAAGAAAACATCATGGTAAGGTTTAGTGTGCCTATTAAGTTAGTTATGGACAACACAACATACTTTTCTTGTCAAGAGATTACCAAATTTTTTTTCGAGTACGACATCATGATCAGCCATTCTTCCAACTATTTCCTCCAAGGAAATGGTTAAGCCGAGTCCAGCAATAAAAACTTGGTGAATATCATGAAGAATATTGTAGTAGACAACCAAAGAACCTGGCACAAGAAAATCTATGAAGCCTTCTGGGAAGATAGAGTGACTCCCAAAAGAGCTATAGGTGTATCCCCTTTTGAACTTGTTTATGGAGTAGAGGCCAGCCTTCCATTACCACTAGAGATAGCAACCTACAAACTAAGAATGCAAGTAGAAGATGACATATATGAAAATGGTTTAGAAAAGAGGATTCTATACCTAAACAAACTGGAAGAAGAAAGAGAGAAAATGGTTGACCACATTACACAGCATTAGATACGAGTAAAAATTTTGTTTGACAAAAAGAGCAGACCTCAGAAATTTATGATAGGAGACATGGTGCTATTGTGGGACAAGCGTAGGGAACCCAAAGGCATGCATGGGAAATTTGAAACACTATGGAAAGGACCTTTCAAGATCCATCAGGCTTTTGAGAAGAATTCTTTCAAGCTGACATATCAAGATGGCAAAGTGCTACCCCTGATGTATAATGGTCAGGATTTGAAGCTCTATCAGATTTAACTTGAAAATAGGTAACCCCTATATTGTACAATAGTTACATTTAGTTCCTACTTTTTTTTCCTAGTTAGGTTCCCTTCCTATTTTCCCTTTCCTTGTCTTGCTTTAGTTTTGTTGTGAGCCGCCTTTTGTTGAGCTTTGTGAAACCAGAGATTTGAGATTCCTTGCTTGGACATGTGAATGTCCAAGTCCCCAGATAGAGCCAGCTATTGCCCCACTTCTAGTGGATAAAGAGCTTCTTGTTAGTCCTGAGTCTAAGTTTAGAAATATTTCCCTTAGGCTAGGGAGCCTTTACCAGATTTTTCCCAATTGCCTTCTCTTTTGTAGCAAGAGGGAATGGGTATCTGAGTTCATGTATTATTCAGATAGGTTAAGTTCCCCATCTAGTAAAGGTTGTGGTTTGAAGATCTCTAACATTGGTATTATACACAATGGAAGTGTGTAGCCATAATTCTTCATTTTTTAGTTTGGCAGAGAATCAGGCTTGAGCTTCTCCACTGGCAGAAAAGTATCAACAGAGTGTATATTCCACCGATGACTACTAGGTGATGCCCTAGCAAGAAGTACAGTGCTACAATAGATCTTTTAGGCTTAAGAGGGGCTACTGTGTCTTATTTACACCTCTCCAAGCCAAAGGGAATGATTCAATAGAGAGAAATTGTGGAAATAAGACAAAGGCAAAAAAGTGAAAAATGGCTTCGCCCATACTCCTATAGGCAGGTTTCAACCCACGGGGTATGTTTTCCGCCGAACCATCTAAATAAAGCAATTTTGAAGAGGAACCTGTCTCATAAAGTATCTGAGATATAAAGAAAGAGGATGAAATCGATACATACCATTTTGGCATCCCAATAGACAAAATTTTTCCCTTAGTGGACGTCTAAATCAAGAGCACTCCAAAAGCACTTCTCCACCAAAGGAGAAGTGAAAAAGTGATTTTCTGCTACCTTAGAAAAGTTACCATTGTGGTTACTAAAAGTGAAAAGGCATCTCTTAAGAGCTCGTAAAAGCAAGGTAATTAATTCAAATAAATCCGTTTTACTTCATAACAGGATTTTTCATTAATGTTGGGGTCTGTTCATTTGTGTGGTGTGGGAAGTTGGTTGTTAATGGTAAGAATTCAAAATTTATAAAATTAGTTAAAGTTGCAAACGAGAACCACCATTTGTTCACCAAATTGCTTTGAATTCAAAGTCTCATATTTTAGCTATTCCTTTCTCTTGCATCCCTAAGAGATATTTCAAATTTCCAAATATGAATCATTAGAAGCATGGCTTCCTGATTCATGGGGTCAATGGGATGAATGGAATTACGTCTGAATGGTATAAGATTTTGGATACATCCCTGAAGTTATTTGACATCTAGAACTTCCAGAATAGATTGAAAGCAGACCAGATACATCCTATTATAGAGAAGTTGAAAGAGAGTGGATTAGTTGAGGTTGCTAGTTTTCCCATGGATGTTCAAGCCCCAAAATTAATCTGGGAATGAGTCACTCGATACAACCTAGACACCAGGCAAATTCTCTTACCCAATGATACGGTGCTATTATCTATTGACAAGGAATCGGTCTAGAGCTCACTTTGCATTCCAGAGCAAGCCAAGTATTTAGAAATGACATACAATTGAGCGATGACTGAGTATATTGCTTAAAAATAAGTCTGGAAGAAAGAGATAATGAAAGCATGGTTTCAAGAACCTAAGAGCGCCAAAGGAAAGTTGCCAAAGACATTATACGACACTAATCTGAAGCTAGAGATTGTTGACATCTTGGTGTTGCTCCACAAGATCAGAGGTGAGGGTGAGGCACTTAATTTTGTCATTCATCACTTCTTCTTGGTTTAGGTAATCTATTCCCAGCACTACTTCATAGATTGGGCGCTTATGGTAAGTGAGAACCTCTCAGAAGCCCTAGATAGAGCTAAATGCCATAATTAATTTTACTTGTCTTCAGTTCTCTTATACATTCTGGCTACACTCCAAATTTGGCTAGGTCTTCCTAGATTAGAAGAATTCTCTGATGGTGTCAAGAGTTATGAATTTTTCCCCTCTTTGCAATTACATACTAGTTATAATGAGAACCTTTGGGTTAATGATGCATTCACAAAGAGATTTTGCAGGGAGTTACAAGGTTGTCCAGAAAGGAGATTCTCTCCCGAAGCCATGGCTTTCATCAGCCAATTTGGATGCTATTTCATTCAATTTAGATGTTTCTCATATCTTCGTCTTGCAAGTTTTGATGATTTCCCTTTGAAGCTGCCCAGGTATCCTACCAATATGATCGTGCTGATCGAATTAATGAGGCAAGCACTCCAGGTGAACTTGCTATGTGCTGAAGCTAAGAAGAAGAGATACAATTTCCCCATGACCATCAGGGCTTACAGTTGTGCATCCCAGTCATAGGTAAATAATGTTCTCAAGACATTCTCAAAGAAGTTTTCTTTGGAAACCTACGATGTCTTGAGAGTGCAATATGATCTAGTGAACTATGCTAGGGATGTATTGCAAATGAGTCATGCAATTCATCATGTTCATGATATAGAAGACTACTCTACAAATTGTAAGAATGATCTGGAAAGTAGAGAGAGATTCTATGCCCAGTTAACTATTGAACAAATCAAAAGGTTCAATGTTAACATTGCAGTGGAAGGGCTAGAAGAAAATGGCAATCATATGTATGATGATACATATCTAGAGGAGATAAATCTCACCCCTATCAGTTCTAAACCCATGTTGGACCAAGCCATTAGCGACTTACCAAATCTAATGGGGGGTATCTACAAGAGAACAAAACAATGGGTCGAATGGACTACAGGCCAAAGGAAGAGATCAGAAAGGAAGCCGCCTACTCAGTGAACTCTAGTAAAATACACTGCTGGCATTGAAACCACTTCGTCAGTAATGATCCCAACTATTGCCAAAGGATCAACCCATCTAGTAGGAGGAGGTGATGAAACTCCTGAGAAAACAATCACATTGGAGAAGACTTGTGGAGAAGGTCCACTCCAGAATATTGGGATAACAAAAGAGCTCACCAAAGATGCAGAACCAGAGCAGTCGGTAAAAGCAATCAGAGTAGATGTACCAGTTGATACCCCTACCCAGGATTCTCCTAGGAGAGGGTCTCCCTTCATAGTGGAAGTAGGTGAAGATACTCCTTCAACCACATAATCAGAAGGAGGAGCTGAAAAGAATCAGAAGGTCATTTCAGTAGCCAAGTTGGTGTCCTCCTCCCCTACTTTGGTAAACCCATTTGCTTCAAGACCAAAGGCTACACCTCTAGTCATCAGGAAATTACTCATTGAGGAGTTAGTCTCTACCAAAAAAGTTACTAGTGCAGAGTCATGGATAGAACATACTCTAGAATGCAAGAGAAAGAGGGCGGAAGAAGGGACTTCTAGCAAAGACACTCTGTCACAAGCTATTCAGCCCAAGGCCGTCATGAGAAAATAGAAGAAGGTGAAGATAATGTCTACCCTAGGTCATGATCCTAAGACTGGGCACTTCACCATGGAAGTGGCCAAGCCAATTAAAGAAGGTAGATTCGAGGACATGACTGCTTCAGACTTTCAACTGTAGCCATTTGACATGGGGTTGGCTCGTCATGATACCTAGGTGGATTGGTCGAAATCTACCAATGTAGTGATAGAAGAGGATCTCGAGGAGCTCAAGATTTCCAAAGTTCAACTTAAGGAAGAAGTAGCTAAGCTGACCAAATTTATTAGGCAGCTCCTCACTCTGATTGCAAGCATTCCCAGCACTCAAACCACCTTTAACCCCAGTGCTGTGGAGAACCAAGCCATTCTGGCTAAGTTGCAAGAAGACCAACATTATGGGAAGATTGGTAAATGGTGGATTGAGAGGCTTGAGTTTGAGGGATTAACAGTGGTTGAGAAATTAGGTAACACTCTTCTAAGGTTGGAGGTAGAAAGCAATAACATTTTTATGAACCTACAAATTCTCACTTCAGAGAGGGTGAAATGTCAGGAATGTATAGCTATGCTACACATGGTAGTAAAGATTAAGACCAAAGAAGCTCTAAAGGCTAAGATTTTATAGAAAGGAGATGAGTCTTTTATCGAATGGCTTTAGAGCCTAGAGTTTAAGATCAAAATGATCATCCAAGTCGAAGCAGGATTGCAATAGACAGATGTCAAGATTAAAGAAGAACAGAGAAAAGATTTCAAAATCCTCCTAGGGATTCATATATAATCATAGACTAGTGGTCATGGGAAAGAAAAAATCAGAGTAGCCAATATGCAAAATTCATTTTCTAGTTATTTGCATAAACTCACAGAAGGTTCTGCCTCTCATCAAGACAAAATACCAGAATTCTGGCAATTGATTGGATGCATCTTTAGAGCGACAGAGGAATTGAAAGATCAGACTGATGCTATCAAGATTCTCACCAAAGAAAATTCCATATGGCTCATTCGATACACCAATGTCCACGTAAATAGGCATGAAGAACTCATTCGAGTCATTACAGCGGTTACAACCTATAGGGCTAAATTGGACGAGGGGAAGGCAACTGAAACTTAAATAGATTCCCCCTTGTACTATTTTTGATACTATTTTAATTGATGAATCTTTTAGATATCATTTCTAGTTGGGTAAGTTGAACCATTTTGGTTCTCCCTCTTTCTTTTAAAGGCCCAATCTGGGACCCTATATGTACTATTTCCAAAATCAATAGAAAGGCCGACTAAATTTTGGTGTGAAAGATAGCATTTTGTTGAGTCAAATTTGTATGTCTTAATACCATTATTTTATCTATTCCATCTCCATTGAATTTATATTTCTATTGAATTTAGATGTTTCTTTGAATTTGGATTTACAATCTGTGTTTGAACCAGAGCTTTGCATTATGAATTGATGCAATTGGCAAAAGGGAAAACTCGTTGTTATCTAAAATTTGGGAAACATTCTCATGATATAGATTGATTCATTGTTCTTTCACCATTAGTTTAGTCTTGCATATATATTTTCAGTAGAAGTTCATGCATTACCAATTTTGGGAGTTAATCTGATTGATGAAATCTCAGGGTTGGCTAGATTTAGAGTGGAATTCATCCTGCCTGAGCTATTTCCTGCCTAGGATTAGCTTGGTTTTCCTATTCTATTCTCGGGTTAAGAACATACCCCTATTAGGTTAGGAAAGAGAAAAATTCACTAAAAATCATTCATATAAGGGAGCTATACCTTTAAATTTAGAGAGAAATTAGTTTCTTCATTAACAATTTCCCAACTGTTATATTCGATTGTTCTTAAGCATTTTGGGTATTTTAGAGTTAAGTTGAAAAGAAAAATCTGTTTACTAACATATATCTATGAGGAAAATTTTACCATCACCAATGTGCCTCAAAATCCCAAATCATATGGGATGCCTTGATCGGTGGAAACATATGAAACTCTAGAACCAGTGTTATTCAACTGTCCACCAACCACATTTGTCAAATGGGGAGCATAGCTGAAGAAAACTCCTTTGATCTAGAAATCAACACTTGGTTGTATAAATAATATCAACAGACACCTAAAGCACATATACCTTTATCACAATATGGAGGTAGCTTCACTATGCTGCAGAAAGATGGTTATGATGGTAAGACTGGTCTAGGGGAAAGATAACAAGGATTAATGGAACCATCTTTACCACCAAACCAAATAAACAAAAGAGGACTAGGATATGGTCAAAATAGAACTAGTACAACCATCCAAGATATACCCATAGAAAGAAAGCATATTACAGAATTAAACCAGGGGAAAAATCTAGAATATGCCTTAATCAACAGTATACTCCAGCGATTATTGTCATTGGAAGTGGAACCCTCTAATTTACAATTTAACCTTAATTAAACTATCTAGGAGAATTTAGAAAGTGAGACATCTAATGATGATGATAGCATGATTGATTCCCACAAGTATGAGTGTCTATCCCTCCATAACTCTGAGTTGCACGTCCTTGACTCTCCCCCCTATCTGTTAGTAACATACACCTTGATGAAATGTTTAACTAAATGAGAATAGAAGACCAACCATGTATTGATAAATATGTCAATTCCAATTCCTTAGGTGGTGCATCCACATCCCATTCTAAGTTTTTCAGAACTATCACCATAATTTCATTCACCCAAATAGAGTCATCCCCCATGCGAACCTTTTTCTAGTCTACCCCGAATTGGTAGAATGGGACCAACAAGGAAAACTTGACATTGATATTTTTGAGAATGATGAAGTCATCACCAACTTCATGGGGCTTTGAGAAGGCATTCCATTAGGACACCATAAAGAAGGCTTCTCTTTTAACATAGACAGATTGGCCTACTTTGGGGAGGAGGCTCCTCTTTCTAGTTGCAAAAGCAAATTTGAAAGAAAAAAAGAATAGTTAGTAAGTGAAAACCAAAAGGTACTTTATGACCATAAAAAAGGGAAAAAAAAGGATGTATCTTCTGGTGAAAAATTCTCTGAGGTGCCAGAGGATGGAAAGATATAAATTCTCCCCTTAATAGAAGAAAAGTTAGGGTTACTAGTAGAAAAAACAAAGGAAGTCAATATATGGGATCAAAATAACCCTAAAAATATCTATTTGGCTAACTCTCTTTCACCTAAGGAAAAAGAGAATGGTTCATCAATTTCTTCAAATAAAGACAAATCAACTTTGTATGGTCTTATACAAACATGCTAGGTTTGGATCTAGAGCTAGTGCTACATCATATGCCACTGTTACCAAATGAAAAACTTGTTAATCAAAGATTAAGAAATATGCATCTGCACATTGCTTTACTTTTCAAAGAAAAATTGAATAAAATCTTAGATGCAAGCTTCATAAGACCAATTCCATATTTGAATTGGATATCAAATCTGGTGCCAATTAAAAAACACAATGGTCAAATCTATATATGCACAAATTTTAGAGACTTAAACAAGTCTTGTCCCAGGGATGATTTTCCTCTACCAAACATTGACATTATAGTTGACCTGACAACAAGGCATACAATGTTGTCACTCATGGATGGTCTCTCTAGATATAAACAAATCAATATTGCACCAGAGGCCAAACACAAGACAACATTCATATTTTCCTAGGGAACTTACTGCTGGAATGTAATGTTGTTTGGCCTCAAGAATGTAGGTGCACCATATCAATGAGCAATGACAATGATCTTTCATGATCTAATTCATAAAACAATGGAAGACTCTGTTGGTGACATACTAGCCAAATCAATACTCAGGGAAACTCACCTATAAGTTTTGGGTTTGATATTTGATCAAATGCAAGAGCACAAGGTCAGACTCAATCCAAAGAGTTGTGCATTCAGAGTTAGTGATAGAAAGCTTCTTGGATTCATTGTATCACATAGAGGAATCAAAGTAGAATCAAAAAAGGTTAAGACCATCCTTGACATGCCACCGCCAACAAATTTGAATCAACTGCAAGATCTAAAAGGTAAAGCACAATCTATTAGGTGATTCAACTGGCAGACAAGTGTCACCCATTCCAACACCTACTGCATAAAGATGTGATCTTTATATGGATAGAACAATGCAATCAAGCATTTCAAACCTTCAAGTATTATCTATTGAAGTCTCCTATATTGGTGCCACCAATTCCAGGTAGGACACTCCTCTTAAATATATCAACAACGGAGTCAACACTAGGTGTTGTTTTAAAACAACATGATGTATAGGGAAAGGAAAGAGCCATTTACTACCTCAACAAAAAATTGGTGGGCTGCGAGCTAAATTATTCAAAAATTGAAAAGTCATGTCTTGCACTTGTCTTTGCTTCCCAAAATTTAAAACATTACAAGTTGATTCATCAAACAAAGCTCATAGAAAACATTGATCCATTGAATTACTTATTGAGTAAAGCAACACTAACAAGATGAATCACCAAATGGGTCATGATCTTAAGTGAATTTTACATAGAGTACGTGGATCAAAAGGCTATCAAAGGGAAGGTAATTGCGGATCAACTAGAAAAGGTACCAATACAAGATCATTAGCCTATAGTGTTTGACTTTCCAGATAAATTGATGCTCACAATAAAATTGGCAATATAGGTCTGGAAATTATTCTTTGATGGATCATATACAAACCATGGTGTAGGAGCAGGGATAATACTCATTACTCTGCATGTTAGATGAAAATTGGACAAATACAAACCAATACATAGGAAATAATTCAGCGATATGATGCAAGGATATTAGTGACAATTGGCCAAATACTAACCAATACAAAAGATATACTAGTGACAGTCAACCACAGGCACAACGCAAATCATGATTTTTGTTTCCAAAATGAGATTACACACCTTTAGGAGAGTTGATAGAATCAACCTTAAGAAAGATGATACAATAAAAAAATATCACTCTTCTTGAAATTAGAGAATATGAACATGGTGCAATCAAACCAAAGTGGTACAATGATAATAATTTTTGCAAATTTTATTGAGTGAAGGGACACAAAACACCCAACTGTTATCGATTGAAAAATGCCATCCAAGATCTAATTGACACAGGGGTCATCGACATAACCAAGACCCAAAAAAAAGGCACCACTGATCATATGACATTGAATGACATGTTCCATGATCACAATAAAGGGAAATCCTTTGGGTCTAGTGGACAGTCAAAATAGGTCAACTACACTTATGCCAAAAGTGACAACACTATCAATTGCGTAAATCATTTAGATGCCATGTGGCTACCATCACTATCACTATCAGAGATCAAGGTGCCAAATTTTTCTTGCAAGGAATTCCTTCCTCACCTGCTACACCAGTCAACCCTCATGCAACCTTAGATCCACAAACAATCCTAGTGGATTAGCTAAAGCACATTCCTTCCCAAATATCCATGTTTCAACTTTTGTGCATATCTCCGCAGCATAAACAAGCACTTGACCAAGCCCCTCAGAAAGAAGCTACCCCAAGAGACATAACCCTTGATAGATTAAAAACAATGGTTAACCATATAGCATCCAAAAAGCATGCAAAATTCATAGACCATGACGTGCCTCCGCACAAACCCTTGCATAATGAGCCCTTGCACTTGATTTTCCAAGTCCATAAAAGTGCAATCCATAGAGTCCTTGTTGATGGTGGGGTTGGATTAAACATTTGTACTTTAAAGTTAATCAAGCAATTAGGCTACTCTAAATATAGTATTGATGTCAAAAGAAGGATCAATATTAGAGCCTATGATGAAGAGGAGAGATCTTCCAAGGGTATTATCGTTCTACCAGTCTAGATTGGCCCAGTTGTCAAGAACACTCCCTTCCAGATCCTAGACCTAGAATTGGGATACAACATATTAATTGGGAGACCATGGATACATGAGATGCAAGCTGTACCTTCCACATATCATTAGTGCATCAAGTTCCCACACTAGGGGGAAGAAATCATTATAGCAGGAGATCCAAATCCATTCCAATACTGCAATGCTGTCCAAACCAGCACTGACAACTAGGTTCCATCAAACCAAGAGGAAAGTATCCCTTCCACATTGAAATCAATTCCCAAAGATGTCAAAAGAAGAGAGGGAAAAATATCTATTAATGACAAGGGATGTGGTTAATGTGTGTGTCTGAATATGACCTCAAAATCAGGCACAAACACAACATGGTCATTGCTCAATCATCGAATTGAGAAAATGGACATGAATTGTCCATTCCACAAATTTGATTGAATCGACCTGTTGCCTCCTATTTAGTTGGGTTTTTTCAATTCCTCTCAGAACGAGAGCCAACAACCATGACCATTGCTAAAATGGAGGATTTTAAATCATTATAAAAAACTAAAATTGTAACTATTCTATGTGAGAAATGTCATTACAATCTAAGAATAAAAGTGCATATTTTAAGCTAAGAACTTGGAAAGATGATAGAATTAAGCTATTTGATGTATAAGCAAACTAATTTAAGATGGAAAATTCTATTAATCTAAATGAAATTAAGATAAATTATGCAAAAAATGATTAAAACCATGAAAGAATTGAGACAATATTTTTCTATAGTTTAGATACTCTCAAGTTGCTCCTCCCAAATGAAGAAAAGGAAGTCCATAATATAGAAGAACCTTAAAAGAGGATGAAAAGTTTCTTGGAAATAAATGGCTGACTCTTCATCTCCATGGAGGAAGGTGAGACAAAATTGAAAGATTTATTTAATTAAATGAATGAATTATTGCCACATGGGTGGCTTTTCACATGGAATTATGGAATTCTTTTGAGGATAATCCATTCAAATAACTAAATAATTATTCAATTCCATTTGATGTGTATTAGCTAAAGGGGGTGGAATTAATTTAATTTAAAATCACTTAGGACTTTAGAATCAAATTAATTAATCATAGGGATTTTTAGCTAATCAATCTTGAAAATTTAGGAATTAAATATAGTGTAAGATTTATGCAAATTTAGGTTTTCTGCATTTGAGACTAAGTCAATTAAAGACAATTAGGAAGAACAATTTGCCTAGTACAATAGGACTTTGATAATGAGAAAATGCACCAAAATTGATTAGAATTGTAAGG
This sequence comes from Thuja plicata, assembly GCA_018584345.1. NCBI lineage: Eukaryota > Viridiplantae > Streptophyta > Pinopsida > Cupressales > Cupressaceae > Thuja > Thuja plicata. The sequence continues at coordinate 523,991 of MU226255.1, forward strand.
TGCCAATTTTAGGGTGTTACATTTTTCCCCTTTGAATTGATGTGCGAGCAGCATGTTGATTCAAAGAGTAGTTTGATGTGATAGATGAAGATTTTGGGAGTCTAGGTTAGGTTGCCAAGACACCAATCAGATCAAGAAGCAGAACCATCTTCAGAATGAAGCTTGATTCTATAAAGTCTAAGTTAGATTGTGAAGACAACGGTCCAAATACCACTTGAGAGAAAATCAGAATCGGGGTTAGATTACCCCAATGTCCGCTGATAGCCTAGATAATAGTTGAAAAGAGATTTTGAGAGCCTTCTTTAGAATGAAGCATGACTTTCAGGAATTAGGGTTAGATTTCCTCGATACCCAATGAGATTTTAAGAATCATATCTAGAACGAAGCTTAGTCCCCCAATATCTAGGTTAGATTTCCCAAACACTGGTCAGATTGATATCTTTCACAAGAGTGTCCCCAGAATGAGGCTCAACCTTCAGGAGCCAGGATTAGATTGCCCCAATAGCTGTCCCAAAAGATAGTCAATAGAGATTTTTGGGACTATCTCTAGAACAAATCATAATCCTTGAGGATCCGAGTTAGGTTGCTCAGATACCTAAAAAGATAGATGACAAGATGACAAGATGACAAGATGCGAGACATAAAGATGTCCCTAGAGATTCAATATCATGGAATATCCAATTTTTGATCATAAGGTAAGAAACACTGAATATGCCCCAAGTGATGAGATGCCCCTAGAAATGGGGACTTTAGATCAGAATGATTTGAGAAAGATGTGAAAAGATTTAATGATGTAATCATCCTGCCCCCTAGGGAGCGAAATCAAAAGATGACACAATAGAAAGATGATCGCCAACAAAAGATTGTAGATAGAAGTAAGATCAAAGATCCAGAGGAATTTAGAGATAGATCAAGAGAAGGAAGAATTGATTTGGAGTGATCAGAAGGTCTTGTTGACTAGGTTTGACCAGAATTGACTAGAGTTGACTTTGATGAAAGGATTGCAAAAGCCGAGAAAATATGACAAGAGATGATTCTGACAAGAAAGCAATGTTAGAAAGATGACTGCACAAGCGTCAGAGCACGTCAGTCCCAAAATTTTAAAACGCGAATTTGAGCTACTTAGGAGTGTCAGATTTTGATCTCAATCATGAAAATGGGTTGAGCATATAGCTCAAGATAGAGAGCGAGGATCAAATACTTGTGCAGTCAAGAGGAATCTAGGACAAAATATAAGAACCTTCAAAGAATGAGAAGACAATGAAGAGAGAACCAAAACTATTTCTATGCAAGCTTAAAATGCGAATGCAAGCCTAAGCTAAATGCAACCCTAGGACTTGGTTGTTGGACTCATCGCATAATTATCATCATCGAGTATTTTTGGAACATCAGAGTCAATAAAATCCTTACTGGTGCCACTTTGACCATAAGGATATGAATATAACTTTCATCAGATAAAATGTAGGAAATGAACGTAAGCATAGGGCACAAAAGCCCAGGTGACCTGAACATTATTTCCAGTTTGATACAGTAAGAGTACACAAGTAAACAAATAGATCAATAACAGTCAAGGAGATAGTTCCAACCTCCCCTTGGCGTACAAATAAACAAGATCAAGGGATGTGAGGCTTTTCCACCTTAATGCAAAAGCTCTTATCACATACACCCTATTTATTTGACGTCGTCGGATCATCAAAACTACACCAACAAGCAGTAGACAAAAGAAAATATCAATGAAAACCATAAGAATAGACAACATACAAAGAGAGATTCAATCATAACTCAGCATATTTCAAAGTTTACAAATGTGCATGTGTTTAGGGTGTTGAAAAACACCATTGTGCTCGTGAGTGCATTGTGTTTGATTGCTATCGAGAGATGTTTACATTGGTGATATCCAATGTGTGTTGAAAAAACATAGATGTGTCCAAAGATAGTGTTGAAAAACACTATTTAATTGGGGTGTTAAGAAACACCAGTTTGTGCCAGTAGATAGTTGTCCTTTAGAAATGACAAGATTACTAACGTGGGTGTAAACTAAAGATGCGATAAAAGTAGGGAGCCATGCCCCCAAGTACTGAACAGATTGATGTCAAATATGCAGATAGCAAGTTGATATGATAAATCTCAGTAGTACATCACCAGTAGGTAGACACAGTGAGAATCACTGGTGACTGACGCAAGAAATATTCTCAAGAATAAAGATCGATGTGAGATCTAGGCATCAGCAGACAAACTTAGTGAGAACTACTGGTGACTGATGCAAAGAGGAGAGATACTCCAAAAGATAGGACCATGCCCCCTAGACCAAGAAGATTCCCCTGAGTGTGACCAGTTTCAATCCATGTGAAGTCAAGAAAAATCTTGAAAATAACTGAGAGCAAATGCACGAGCGAGCAAACTAATGCAGGAAAGAAAACTAAAGTAGGAAAGCAAGAGAGCAAATTGCAAGAAAGCTAAGAGATGCTGTGATAGATAGAGAATTGCAGAACACGAGGTGCCTTTTTACCAGTTTTCACCAGGATAATAGATACATCAAAGTGCCTATTTTCTAGGTTTTCACTAAGACGATCATTATTTCAGGACATTTTGCAATTTTTAGAATTTTTTAGAGATTTTGCAATTTTTAGATTTTTAGATATTTTGCAATTTTACAATTTTTAGAGATTTTACAATTTTTAGATTTTTAGAGATTTTGCAATTTTGCAATTTTTAGAGATTTTGCAATTTTGCAGTTTTTAGATATTTACAATTTTTAGATTTTTAGAGATTTACTCAATCTCAAGCAAGATCACAATGGTTTGCCCCAATGTCTAGCAAAGTGTAGGACATTGTAGATGGATTAGAAAGCTAATGTATGAGATGAATAGCCAATGATGGATGAAGGGGGTGAATGCGACCCTCAAGGACAGTCTCTTCAAGATTACCCAAGCTAGGGAAAAAAATAATATAGCAATGTAGGCTCATGGAGTGATGCTGAATAACATTTAGGGTAATGACTTGATGTCATGAAAAGTATGTGGTCCAAAAGAGTGGACATGTCAAGAGACTTTTAAGAACTTTTTTTTCAATTTTGATCAAGACCAAGGGGTCAATTAGATAGGATAGAGCTATGATCAGGATAAATGTTGATGGAGGTATAAGTGGATGTTTGGGATTATGATAGGAATGCACAAAGTTATCAAGGATAGGCTTGGGATAAGAAAGATCACAATAGGATAGCATGCATGAGAGAAAGTAAATAGGCTGATGGAAGGGATCACGAATGTCAAGATACATGATCCTCATGGATAGGCTCAACCTTGTCAAGATCAGCAGAAGGAACATGGATGTTCACGAGATAGTTGGATGTAAGATATGATGGGAGAAGATGACATGGAAGGAACTTTCCCCCAAAGTGAAGAGTGCAAGTAGGAGGAACTACGCATGACACCTGTTTGCCAGGTTTTCATCATGGTACTTATCCAAGGTGCCACAAAAAGTGGTTTTCACCATAGGACGGATTGATTTCTCTTTAATTTTGCTACCAAGGTGCCTGTTTACCAGGTTTTCACCAAGGCACTTTTTTCTTCTTCTCTCTTTTTCTCTTTTTTCTCTTTTTTTTTGGTACTTTTTGATTTATGGAGGAACTTAAGCTTCTTTCTCTTTGGATAGTGCTCCTTAGAAAGATATGCTATAATAGGCCAAGGCCGCTGAAAGTATGCTCAAAGATGTTGATAGGGTGATGAAATGAAGGATAAGGAAGATGGAAGCCAAGATTTTATGCAATGGACTGGATGAGAGAAAAATAAGGAATGTAAGGACCCAATATGGAAGGAGAGTAGGT
>MU226255.1:527928-548428 GCA_018584345.1 Thuja plicata
GGACATGAGGACCCAAAATAGAGTTGGAAGATGGACAATGTGTGAAAGAAGATGAAGTGGAAGCCTTTGGAAGCTTGGATGTCAACTCTAACTTTGCCTTTTTGTGCAAGTCTTTTAAGAGAGACTTGGGAATCCACATAAATTTTGCTTTTATTTTTGTATCCAAGTCCTTTAGAAGAGACTTGGGAATCCACATAGATTTTGATTTGCCATTTGTATCATATGATTCAGAATACAATTTTTCCATAATGGATTTAGGAACCCATATTTTCTTTGATTTGGTTCTTTGCGCGGTGGACCTATGTGGTCTCTTAAATGTTTCCTTTTTATTTGTAGTCACATGTCGATTAGATGGGACATATTAATCTTCATATGTAAGTGGATTCTTGTAATTCTAATTTTTTCATTGCACATCCAGATTGCTTCCAAAAGACTTAGGAATTGTGGATGAATAGGGCCGATATGACTAGTTCATATGGAGGGGTTGATAGGGAGCTTTCAAAGATGCATGTCTTTGTTGATCTTGATTGGAGATAGAGCAAGTGGATGACAAGCTAGTATTGATAGGCATGGTAGATGGGGGGACATAAGGACCCAATATAGATGGAAGGTTTGACGGTCTCAACTTTGGGATGTAGGGACCAAGGATGGATTTGGAAGATGGAGAAGACTAATGATTACATTTAAATGGAGGGATATAAAGTGTGGAGGAGATATCAACATCTTTATAGTGAGTTGCATGAACAAGGCTCTTCTCTTTTGAATTCACCTTTATATCAATAGGTGCATGAGTAGCTTTGATAGGAGTGATTTCGATAGGAGCAGCTGAAGCTTCAGGAGATTTATTTTTCTGTAAGGGATTTGGAGGAACGATGTTTTCTTGAGGTGGATATGGAGGAGCATGACAAGGAGATGAAAGGATGCTCTGATCTTGATAAGGATCTTTAGATGGTGTACAAAGGGTACCTTTCTCTTGATTTTCAATAGGTTCATTAGAGATAGTGGAAAGGATATCTTGATCTTTCTTGGGAGATGGATAAGATATAGGAGATGTAAGAGCTCCTTCTAGGAAGAAATCGAAGGGGATGATAGAATCATCATGGGACTCTTGAGGTATGTGACTTTGGTCAACTATTGGATAAAGATGGATGGTGTCTTGATCTTGATCATCCCTGATATATGTTTCTTTACATTATGGATTCTCCTCTTGACATGGAGCCACTTCTAAGGATGAGGTAGGAGTTTTTATCTACATATGGGATTCTTGACACACTGATGGATAGTCTTTTGGAATAGGCATGATAAGTGTTGAAGCACATGGAAGCTTTGGGTCAATGATCTTTGAAGCCTGAGAAGGACTTGCAGTCGTATGCAAATTAACTTGGATCTCTTTTAGAGGTAGTCCTTGAGGGTAGACATAGTCAGCATTAGGTTCAGTCCTTGATACAGATGATGAAGCTTTAGGAGATGGAGGAATGGTGGAGGAAAAAGATGTGATATGGGAACCATTGCTAGACATGGATTCCTAATATTGATCATGCTTGAGATTAGTATCTTCACTAGATGATTCATTATTATTTTCCACTTCGATTATTCCATCATCTATGAGATTTTGGATTTTATGTTTCAACTCCATGCAAGATGAAGTTTTATGCTCATTGCTTCGATGATATGCACAATAGGGACTCAAGAATTTGAATCTATATGATGTGGCTTGAGGCAATGTGATGAGATTATGCTCAAGAAGTTCTGCTAATGTAGATTCATAAGATTGTCCCAAAGGAGTAAAGATTCTCTCTGAAGGATAATTAGACACTTCTTGAATTGCAATATCCTTCTTTTGCGGATAGAAAAGGATTTCATCTAATGTTGTCATAGCTTCCTCTACATGCTCTTGATCAAATATAGGATGGTCATAAAACTAGTCTTGGTCAACGTTGGGATTCTCATAAAATTGTTCTTGATCAAAGATGGGATTGTCATACCAAGATTTATCCATGTTGGAAGAAAGTGGAGAGATGTGAAAATCATGATCAAATAGAAAAGGATAAGTTGATCTTAAGGAGGATTCATCAGATGGAGTATCCTTTTTCCCCTTTAATTGTTGGAGTTCAAATTCCAAAGTTTGAAGTTGTTTTAATAAAGCTGCCCTAAGAATCTCTTCTTTCCTTTTAGACAATGTAAGATTGTCTTGATGCGCTTGCTAAAAAGATTGAAGAGGAGGTACAATGAATCACATTGATTGACTGATAGGTGCTGAAGTGATATCTAAAGTGCTGATTGAGTCCAAGACCAAAGGACAAAAGATATAATATCCAACTGAGAGAGAGATAGCAATGACTCTGATCTTGAGTCAAGGTTGATGAACCCGCTTTCGCAACTTAGGATAAGGACAACATAGACAAAGATAATAAGATTGAAATAGATAATGGGTCACTTGGACTAGCACAACAAAGTCAAATTTTGAAATAGCAATGAGTCAGACTGTCAACACATTGCAGTAAAAGATAGACTAGTAACAATGTTGATGAGAACACAGATTTGTGAAAATTTAGATAGAACCTTCACAATAGAATAGCAATTTGGATAGCAAGTTGATAGATTCCAGATTTTTGATAGTAGGTGCAGAAACTTGGACAAGATTTTGATAGTCAACACCTAGAAGTGCAGATTTGGAATTGTTGGTCATTTTGATGTTCAATTTGAATGTTAGAGATGTTTGTTTGTTTTGATGCTTCACCCACACAAGACACATCAAGCAGAATGTTTGTAGTACCAGAACAAACACATCACAATCCTAGGATAGCTAGGGCAGTATCTGTTGAATCCCCACTTGAACTAAAGTTCAGCTATGCTTACTCATAGTGGACAACTTAGAATCTTGGAGGCACGGGCTCCTCCTTACATGTACACTCACTTCTCAGGCACACCAAGCTTCAAGCCCCAAATGAATTTCTTCCTAAAGGGCTGTTGTCTCTAGTAAGAGCCGTAAAAGTGTGTGGTGTCTTAGTTAGTGCCAACAGATAGAGGGTTTTTTGGATAATAAAACATAGTTTGTAGTAAGGGCATCCATTCAGGTGGTTGTGATCAAGTCATTTTTCCAATAAAGGGGGCTCTCCCAATCCTTTACAAACTAAGTTTTCACCTTAACAATGTAGGGACTTTAACACACCACTAGGATACTAGAGGAGATTTTTGGTTGCCACAATGAATTCACACCTGTCCATTATGAGATTAATCACAATGGCATTTTTTATATACCGGTTTGAAAGGGCTTGGTTTTAGCCTATTACCAGTTGGGAAATCCACTCTCACTGGCTCTATTAAAGCACTCGGGAGGTAGCCACTCTAGGAGAATCATATGAATTTCTCTTACACCCAAGATCCATAAAGGTGAGGGGAGAGGATACATTCATATAGTTCTTGGAATTACAAACTAGAAAACACTTCAATCATGCAAGACATATTCATCACTGAGATAACTCTCCTCCAAACAATTCACAAGCTTTTGGGTTTCTGATTCTCTCAAAGAGAGAAGAACATAATCCCTTGACAAGTGAACGTGCTAAAGGTTTGTTAACTTCCCTGCTTCCCTAGGTCTCCATCATGTTAGCAACATCTGGGTCTTGGATTCATCCATGGGCATCACTTCCATGTAATGAAGAGCCTATTCCCCTATTTTTCTATCAAGATTCCCAAGAAATTTTAACAAGGCCCTATTTATACTATGTGATGAAAGCAATAAACAAACACAACATTTTTAGAATGATCTTTGACAACCGTCCTGCAAGAAAACTGTTAGAAAGTTTATGTCTTTGTCAAGTGACCCACAGCCCACTATTATGCTATCAGAAAAATTAGAAAGATAAAAACAATAGCATGTTAGAATAATCAGAAAAAATAGAAATAGTACTTGCAAAAACTGTAAAATTTCAAAAACTGTCACCAAGTCTCACGCGAGGAAGTGCAAGGATTCACGTGAGGAAGTACAAAAGCTCTATGTGAGGAAGTACAAGGCTCCACACAAGGAATTACAAGGCTTCATGCAAGGAATTGCTAATGAAAGCATAATTTCGCGTGGATATGTGGGAAATTTTGCGTGAAATTTCACTACAGAGCCTTACGAAAAAATATTTGATGCCACAAATTCAAATTTTGGGTGAGTATAGGCATATTTGTAGTCATTTTAAACCAAAACAACATTCCAGGCGTAATGGTGGAGTCAGATTTGACTCAAAGTGAATGTAAAAAATGACATAAAATAGAATTGACAATAAATATATAATATGAGGCCAGGAATTGAATACTCCTACCCCTCGGTGGGTGCCAAAATGTGTGTGTCTGAATGTGACCTCTAAGTTAGGCACAAACACAACATGGTCATTGCTCAATCATCAAATTGCGAAAATGGACATGAAATGTCCATTCCACAAATTTGATTGAATCAACCTGTTGCCTCCTATTTAGTTGGGGTTTTTCAATTACTCTCAAAACGAGAGCCAACAACCATGACCATTGCTAAAATGGAGGATTTTAAAGCATTATAAAAAACTAAAATTGAAACTATTCTATGTGAGAAATGTCATTACAATCTAAGAATGAAAGTGCATATTTTAAGCTAAGAACTTGGAAAGATGATAGAATTAAGCTATTTGATGTATAAGAAAACTAATTTAAGATGCAAAATGCTATTAATCTAAATTAAATTAAGCTAAATTATGCAACAATTGATTAAAAACATGAAATAATTGAGACAAGATTTTTCTATAGTTTAGATACTCTCAAATTGCTCCTCCCAAATGAAGAAAAGGAAGTCCATAATATAGAAGAACCTGGAAAGAGGATGAAGAGTTTCTTGGAAAGAAATGGCTGACTCTTCATCTCCATGGAGGAAGGTGAGACAAAATTGAAATATTTATTTAATTAAATGAAGGAATTATTGCCACATGGGTGGCTTTTCGCATGGAATTATGGAATTCTTTTGAGGATAATCCATTCAAATAACTAAATAATTATTCAATTCCTTTTGATGTGTACTGGCTAAAGGGGGTGGAATTAATTTAATTTAAAATCACTTAGGACTTTAGAATTAAATTAATTAATCATAGAGATTTTTAGCTAATAAATCTTGAAAATTTAGGAATTAAATATAGTGTAAGATTTATGCAAATTTTGGTTTTTTGCATTTGAGACTAAGTCAATTAAAGACAATTAGGAAGAAGAATTTTCCTACTACAATAGGACTTCGATAATGAGAAAGTGCACCAAAATTGATTAGAATTGTAAGGTGCCAATTTTGGGGTGTTACAGTTAATACAACTATGAGGAAGCTTTCACTATCGCAAACATGCCTCAGAGCCCAAGGACATATGGTATGCCCCAACCCGCTACTATAATAGAAACCAGAACCTGTTCTATTTAGGTGTCCACCCACAACCTTTGTAAGATGGGGAGACATTGTGGAAGAGGACCCATTTGATCCATATATCAATACATGGTTGTATTAAGACCCACAAGAGACATTTCAACAACCCCTACCTGTATCAACCTATGGAGGTGGCTATACAATGCTGCAAAGGTTTGGGTATGATGGTCCAATTGGTCTAGGGTAAAGACAACAAGGCTTAATGGAATTGTACTAGAATTGGGATACAACATGTTACGCGGGAGACCATGGATACAACATGTTACACGGGAGACCATGGATACATGAGATGCAAGATGTACCTTCCACATATCATCAGTGCATCAAGTTCCCTCACTAGGGGAAGAAATTATTATAGCAGGAGATCCAAATCAATTCTAATACTACAATGTTTTCCAAACCAACATTGACAACTAGGTTCCATCAAACCAAGAGGCAATTATCCCTTCCACATCGAATTCAATTCCCAAAGATGTCAAAAGAAGAGTGGGAAAAATATCTATTACTGACAAGGGATGTGGTTAATACAACTATGAGGAAGCTTTCACTATCACAAACATGCCTTAGAGCCCAAGGACATATGGTATACCCCAACTTACAACTACAACAGAAACCCCAGAACCTATTCTGTTCAGGTGTCCACCCACAACCTTTGTAAGATGGGGAGACATTGTGGAAGAGAACCCATTTGATCCAGATATCAATACATGGTTGTATCAAGACCCACAAGAGACATTTCAACAACCCCTACCTATATCAACCTATGGAGGTGGCTATACAATGCTACAAAGGTTTGGGTATGATGGTACAATTGGTCTGAGGGCAAGACAACAAGGCTTTATGGGAAAAAAAGAACCAATCCTATCACCCAAGACATACCTATTGATCAAGAAAAAATAGAAGAGTTATACTGGGGGAAAAACATGGAACACATCTTGATCAGAAACATACTACAATAGTTGTTTCTAGCCGAAGTGGGAACCTCTCAATCTTGATTAACCCTCAATCAAGAAATCCATGATAATGAGGGAAGTGAGACATCCAATGAGAGTTATAGAAAAAATGGCTCCCATGAGTACGAGTGGAGATTCCTTCATGGATTTAAACCTTCAATCCCAGACTATTCCCCTCGCTTAGCCACCACCATACACCTTGATGATCTGTTTGACCAATTAACCATGCATGACCAACCCTGTATCGATAGAAATTCATTAGGTGGTGCATCCACATTGCAGTCCAGGTTTGTTGGAACCATCTCCATTGTCTCATTAAACCAAACTGAGTCAACCCACCATGGGGACCTATGTCTTGTACACCCAGAACTGATAGAGTGGGATCAAAAAGGACAACTTGATATAGATATCTTTGAAAATGATGAGGCTATCACAGACTTCATGGGACTTAGAGAGGGAATTCCCTAAGGTGACCATAAAGTAGGTTTCACCATCAACCTCGATAGATCAACTTATTTTGGGGAGGAAGCTCCTCTCTCCAGTCATAAAAAAGAATTGAAAAAGAAAAAAGAATTGTCAGTAAGTGAAAATAGAAAGGTGCTTACTGGCACAAAAAATGATAAAAAGACATAACAAGATGTATCTTCTAGTGAAAACCTCACTGAGGTGCTAGAAGATGGAAAGTAAGAACTCCTCTCCTTGACAAAGGAAAAGTTAGAGTTGTTAGCAGAAGAGACAAAAGAAGTCAACTTGGGTGATGAAAAGAACCTAAAGATCATCTACTTAGCAAAAACACTCACCCTAGAGGAGTGAGAACAATTCATCAGTTTCTTCAAGGAAAGGAAGGTCAATTTTTCATGGTCCTACTCAAACATGCCAAGATTAGAACTAGAGCTTGTATTACATCATCTGCCATTATTACCCAATGCCAAACCCATCAAACAGAAGTTGAGAAAGATGCATCCCCATGTTTCATTACTAGTCAAAGTAAAATTTAAAAATCTCCTAGATACTAAGTTCATAAGATCAATTCCATATATGGAATAGATATCTAATATGGTACCAGTTACCAAACATAGTGGTCAAATCCACATTTGCACAGACTTTAGAGATCTGAACAACGCTTGTCCCAAAGATGACTTTCCTTTGCCTAACATCGATATGATAGTAGATCTAACAATAGGACATCAGATGCTAGAAATAATGGATGGCTTTTCAGGATATAATCAGATAAGGATTGCAGCATAGAAACCAACACAAAATGAATTTTACATGTGCATGGTGCACCTACTATTGGAACGTCATGCCATTTGGTCTAAAAAATGCCAGAGCAACATATGAAAGGGCCATGACAACCATCTTTCATGATCTCATCCACAAGACAATTGAAGACTATGTTGACGATATACTTTCCAAGTCAATGCTTAGAAAGGATCATCTACAAGTATTGAGACCTATCTTTGATAGAATGCAGGAATACAAGGTCCATTTAAACCCAAATAAATGTGTATTCGGGGTCAGCAAAAGGAATCTATTGGGTTTCATAGTGTCACATCAAGGCATAGATGTAGACCCAGAGAAAGTCAAAGCAATATTGGACATGCCACCATCAACCAACCTAAGGAAACTAAGGGGGTTTCAAGGCAGGATCCAATCTATCAGGCACTTCATAGACCAAATAGTAGACAAGTGCCACCCATTCCAATATCTACTACATAAAGACATAATATTCATATGGATAGAACAATGGGAGCAAGCATTCCAAATATTCAAAGACTATCTACTCAAGTCTCCCATATTAGTGCCACCAGTCCAAGGTAGGCCAATACTTCTATATATCCCAGCAACTGAATCAACATTAGGAGTGCTCCTAGCACAACATGATTACATAGGCAAGGAGAGAGCTATCTACTATCTCAAAAAAACATTGGTAGGTTATGAGCTCAACTATATGCCAATTGAAAAATCATGCCTAGCAGTAGTCTTTGCTTCCTAGAAACTGAGGCACCATATGCTGAGCCATCAAACCAAGTTGATAGCGCACATTGATCCCATCAAATATCTACTAAGCAAAGCAGTGCTCATCGGATGACTAGAAAAGTGGGTGATGATCTTAAGCGAGTTTGACATAGAATACATAGAAATAAAATCCATCAAAGGGAAAGTGATTGCGGATCAACTAGTAGAGGCACCTATTCAAGATCATCAGCCTATCATTTTTGACTTTCTAGATGAGTCTATTCTTACACTCAAATCGACAATAGAGGTATGTCAACTATACATTGATGGGTCATGCATGAACCATGGTGCAAGAGCATGGATAGTAATTATCACTCCAAACAACGATGTGATTCCCAAATCTTTTAGACTCAACTTCCCATGCACAAATAACATAGCTGAATATGAAGCTCTAGTCATCAAAGTAAAGATGGAAATACAATGGATAATCAAGAACATTAAGGTCTATGGAGATTCATAGTTGGTTATTAGCCAAGTCAATAATGACTATATGAAAAAAGATGAGAAGCTCATACCATACAGAGAAAAGATGGACAGGTTGTGTACTAAGTTCCAATACATCTTTTTTGAGAAAATACTAAGAGCTCAAAACAAAGCTGTAAAAGTGATGGCTACATAAGCATCCTTGATCAATATGCCAGGCAACAAAACTAGATTCTAGTTCCTAGTGGAGCAACTCATGATGCCATCACATCAAGCACCAATCACAGAATCAACATGTGTCCTTGTTGGTCCTGAAACCCCATGGTACCATGACGTGTATAATTACCTCCAAAGTAGTGTCTTACCTCCCGACTTGTTTAGGAACCAAAAAAATTCCCTCATTTTCCAAGCCTCTAGGTACACCCTTCTTGCAACTACTCTATATAGATGAAGTCTAGATGGAATTATATTACAATGTCTTGCTTCCATGGAATCACAGAGAGATATGTATGAGGTACATGAAGGAATTTGTGGAACCCACAGAGGTGGCAACAACTTATCTAAGAAGATCATTCACATGGGATATTAATGGCCCATAGTTGAGATAGATGCAAACAAGTATGTACAAAGGTGTAGGCAATGTTAAATTCATGGAGACCTTATCCATGCACCAGCCTAGGAACTAAATCATATCACTTTACCATTACCATTTTCTATGTGGGGATTTGACCTAGTGGGCAAGATTACACCATCTTTGTCTAATGGCCATAAATACATCATAGCAACAACATATTACTTCACTAAATGGGTGGAAGAAATTCCCCTCACCTACATAACTAGAAAGCATATCTCAATGTTCATACTAAACAACATCATTTGTCGGTATGTCATTCCTCAAACCTTCTTGATAGATCACGATACACCTTTCCAAAACAAAGATGTTGAAGATCTACGTGAACAATTCTAAATCAAGCAAGGTTTCTCTTCATTCTATTATCCTCAAGGGAATGGTCAAGCTGAAGAGACCAACAAAACCATATGGAAAATCTTGAAGAAAAGAGTTAATGAATAAGGGCAAGACTGGCATTTACAACTCAATCCTGCATTATGGACATATAGAAATAGTGTGATAATACCTACATGAGCCACTCCTTTCTCACTAGTATATGGATCAGAGGCTATTTTACCCCTTGAAGTGGAAATACCATCCCTGAGGATATCATTGAAGAAACTGATTTCAAATGAAGACTATAGAGTAGCAAGGCTTAGTAAACTGGAACTATTAGATGAGAGAAGAAAAAATGCATTCAACTACTTACAAGGCTATTAAAATCACCTTAGAAGGAATTATCAAAAGAAGGTGAGGCCACAAACCTTTGAGGTAGGATACCTCATCCTAATGGAAAAGCAAAAGAACCAAGAGAGAGAGTGAAACCATGAAAGTTTGAGCCTAACTAGCTAGGATGATATGTCATTGTCAACTCTACCCAAAGTGGGGCATACCAATTGGAAAGACTAGAAGGAGATCAGCTCCTCGGATACATAAAAAAAATGCACCTTAAGAGGTTCTATGCTTGAGGTCTCAATGGTTAAGGAACCTATCTACATATCCATAAAATACCAAAAAAAATACAAAAGTTTACCTTGGTGAAAACCTGGCAAACAGGCGCCTTGGCGACAACAAAAAAATAAAAAAAGAAAGAAAAAAAAGGTAAAGAGAAACATAATCGATCTCTCAGTGAAAACCTATCAAATAGGCGCTATTGAGTAGGTACCTTGGTAAAAACTTGGAAAAAAGGTGCCAAGTGTTCAAATTCAACTTCACCATCAATGAACTCCAAGATCAAAGCTTGAACAAACTACGCATGCAAGACTGGCTACCCAAGCTATTTCCAGAAGCACAATCCCCTCTAAGCACCAACACTTATCCATGGTTAGTACTAGTCCACAAGACTAGGGGGCATTCTAAATGTCCTAAAAAAATCCCTAAAAAAAAACTCATAAAAAAAATCCTAAAAAGATCAAAATGTCCTAAAAAAATAAATCTTCATCAAAAACATAAAAGAATTGCAAAATCTCAAAGCAATAAAACTAAATTATTTATCAACAAAGAAAAGGGCCAACAAGCCAAAATCAATCAATGTAAAAATCATAAGCTTTGGGAATCTGCATTAGGCCCATATGACACAGCTTTATCAGTTATCAAATCTATTAGTAAGAAAACTAGCGACCAAACCATATCAATAAATGTCAAAACCATGAGCTTTGCAAATCAGGATTGGGCCCATCTAACATAGCTTGGTCAGCTATCCAAAATGATCAAACTCAATCAACCAATCAATAAAATCAATTGTCTTACACAGTGATGGATACGCTCAAAACCAGACAAATCAGTCTTATATGAGTCAGCTATTACTGAAACTAGACACAATCAAGACAATCAAGCCTATCAAGTGAGTCCATCCAATCAAGAGAATCCAACTAAATCAAGGAACAATCAAAATATTGACTAGGTCAATCAGTCGGTTAGATGTCAGTCTATATTTTGTGGTTGTGTTTTGAGGAGAATAGCTATGATGGATCATGGATTATTTTCTTTGATTGTTGTCTGTGGAAGGTTCATTTGGATTTTGGGGCCATGATGATTTAGGATAAATGTGGTAGCCATTGTCACTTATCTGGCAGCCACATAGTTCTATGATCTGAGCTTAACCCTGGGAAAGAATTGGACATTCCTTGTCTTTTATCTACTTGTTTATTACCAATAGAATTATAGCGTTATCCAGATGGTCTGAGATCTGAGTGCATTGGAATTCTATCTTGACTTTCTCTTTTTTCGGATGGTAAGTGAGCAAAGCAATATCTAGATGGTCAATATCTGGGTGCTTTTGTCTCTCTTTCTTTTAAAAAAAGGGAACATAGAAGTATCCAAATGGTCAATATCTGGGTGCACTAAGTTCTCTTTCTATTCAATCTCTCTACTCCTTCTGATTATCAAGAGGTCATAGCGGCATCCAGATGGTCTAAGATCTGGGTACATTGGATACTCTTCAGAATTTCATAAAAAGATGCAATGATGATAAAAATTGGAAATGTGGCAGCGACTTGGGTCACTCATCCATTCTATCAATACATATCTATCAATCGATCCCAGATCCAAACATACTTCCTTCTAAATAAAACATGCATTACTCAGATATTTTGTGCATAAAAGATTGCATTCATTCCATTTAAGTGCATCTGGAAACAAAAAAAAAGAAAATAAAAGCATCTGCATACATATTAATCATATTCAAATGCATCCATAAAATATCTCATATATTCATGCATATCATAAAGCACTATCCCGCATACATACGTCAGTATCATAAGAAAAGTAAATCATACATCAAAGAGTATACATAATAGAATCACATTGCATAAACATCTCATCATTTAGGCATAAATAATGTAGAATCATACATATAGAAAGTAAACCAATGCACATCATATAAAATCACTAGTTTCATCTCATATAAATCTCAATATCTGAGGAAAATGAAAGGTCGTAAGTATGACCAAAAGAAGGTGATCAACATGTATATCAATAAATATCAGTGTGTCAAGATACAATCCTTGATGAAGCCTTAGGTATATCAATGGAACATCACAACAAAAATGGTACATGATACAAAATGGAAGGTCTACAAAATCAACATGAGCTACCCCCACCCTCCCCGCTAGGTGGACAAGGGGGTGGCATATCAGATGTAGGTCTCTATGATAGACTAGGAGCACAAACACCACTTCTTTGGAACCTCTGTGCTCTACTCTATCTCTGTAAAGCTATATAACTAGGAACCCGCTGAGCTGAAGGAACTACACCCTCATAGTGGCGTCACCAGTGTTCTATCTCTCTCTAGGCATCTCACCTAGATCTGTAAAACTGATCAAGAACATTTTGATGGGATGCATCTTGTACACTATCAATGAAGGATCAGATCTATAAATGAACCTATCACTTTCTACCTTGTGTGGAAGTATCCCTAGCCTTGATGATAGTACCCCTAGTGTCAGCTGCTTTAACCCTGCTCTGCAATGTTGTAGCCCGTGCGTCAGAAGAATCCAACCTTGCCTGAAGATATGACACTTTCTATGTGAGCCTCTCCAAATATTATGGATCTACATCCATACTTCCCATGGCTACATCCATCTCCCCCTCCTCATCCCTATCTCCCAATCCCTCATCTCCTCTCCCTCGCACAACCCATGAATCCTCACTACCGTTACTCTCTCTAGTACTACTTCCAGTACTGCTACTCCAAGTAGAAGCACTAGAACTTGATCCCTCCACATCCAAAGCCTCAACATCAATATCCACAATCTCAACATCAACATCCTTAGTGGATACCCTATCCTGTGCTCTCTCAGCAAGCACAACACCAGTATAGTAACACACTCTCTGAACTAGATGAGGACACTCCTCCTCTAAAGCCTCCTCCTTCTCAAGGATGGCTCCTAATCCAACCCTCCGACTACTAATCCTTCCTCCCCTGGTCCTCACCCTACCACCAAAACTATCAGGTCTAGGATCATCGTCGTCATCCCCATCCCTCCTTGCCCCTCATCATGGCCACCATCCCTCCCCTAGCCACCATCCTGTCCACCATCTCTTCCTTGTCCTCCATCTCGGCCCCCATAATGGCCTCCATCCCTACCACCATACCTACCTCCATCCCTGACTCTATCTCTCCCTCAAACATGCCTCTGAAAAGACCTCCTAAAGATGGTACCAACCACAGGTTGAGACACATCAGGCAATGGGTCAGGATGAGATTGCTTCCACCAAGAATCATACTGTAGATTCGTGCCTACAAAGAGAACAAGTTTAGACATCAATATCATATAGATGATAAGAAAAAATTCCTATTCAAAAGACAACTACATCTAAACAATTCATAAAAGATAGCTACATATAGACAAATGAGAAAAGAGAAATACATCAGACAGAGGTAGAATCCAACACATACCAACATCAACACTGGCTGATCGCCAAGTCCATGCAATAGGCAGAAGACCCTAGAACTTGGTATTACATGAGAGAAGACAAAATGCATTCAACTACTTACAAGGCTATTAGAATCACCTTAGAAGGAATTATCACAAGAAGGTGAGGCCACAAACCTTTGAGGTAGGATGCCTCATCCTAATGGAAAAGAAAAAGAACCAAGCAGAGAGAGTGAAACCAGGAAAGTTTGAGCCTAACTAGCTAGGATGATATGTCATTGTCAACTCTACCCAAAGTGGGGCATACCAACTGGAAAGACTAGAAGGAGATTAGCTCCTCGGATACATAAAAAAAATGCACCTTAAGAGGTTCTATGCTTGAGGTCTCAATGGTTAAGGAACCTATCTACATATCCATAAAATACCAAAAAAAATACAAAAGGTTACCTTGGTGAAAACCTGGCAAACAGGCGCCTTGGCGACAACAAAAAAATAAAAAAAGAAAGAAAAAAAAGGTAAAGAGAAACATAATCGATCTCTCAGTGAAAACCTGTCAAATAGGCGCTATTGAGTAGGTACATTGGTAAAAACTTGGAAAAAAGGTGCCAAGTGTTCAAATTCAACTTCACCATCAATGAACTCCAAGATCAAAGCTTGAACAAACTACGCATGCAAGACTGGCTACCCAAGGTATTTCCAGAAGCACAATCCCCTCTAAGCACCAACACTTATCCATGGTTAGTACTAGTCCACAAGACTAGGGGGCATTCTAAATGTCCTAAAAAAATCCCTAAAAAAAAACTCATAAAAAAAATCCTAAAAAGATCAAAATGTCCTAAAAAAATAAATCTTCATCAAAAACATAAAAGAATTGCAAAATCTCAAAGCAATAAAACTAAATTATTTATCAACAAAGAAAAGGGCCAACAAGCCAAAATCAATCAATGTAAAAATCATAAGCTTTGGGAATCTGCATTAGGCCCATATGACACAGCTTTATCAGTTATCAAATCTATTAGTAAGAAAACTAGCGACCAAACCATATCAATAAATGTCAAAACCATGAGCTTTGCAAATCAGGATTGGGCCCATCTAACATAGCTTGGTCAGCTATCCAAAATGATCAAACTCAATCAACCAATCAATAAAATCAATTGTCTTACACAGTGATGGATACGCTCAAAACCAGACAAATCAGTCTTATATGAGTCAGCTATTACTGAAACTAGACACAATCAAGACAATCAAGCCTATCAAGTGAGTCCATCCAATCAAGAGAATCCAACTAAATCAAGGAACAATCAAAATATTGACTAGGTCAATCAGTCGGTTAGATGTCAGTCTATATTTTGTGGTTGTGTTTTGAGGAGAATAGCTATGATGGATCATGGATTATTTTCTTTGATTGTTGTCTGTGGAAGGTTCATTTGGATTTTGGGGCCATGATGATTTAGGATAAATGTGGTAGCCATTGTCACTTATCTGGCAGCCACATAGTTCTATGATCTGAGCTTAACCCTGGGAAAGAATTGGACATTCCTTGTCTTTTATCTACTTGTTTATTACCAATAGAATTATAGCGTTATCCAGATGGTCTGAGATCTGAGTGCATTGGAATTCTATCTTGACTTTCTCTTTTTTCGGATGGTAAGTGAGCAAAGCAATATCTAGATGGTCAATATCTGGGTGCTTTTGTCTCTCTTTCTTTTAAAAAAAGGGAACATAGAAGTATCCAAATGGTCAATATCTGGGTGCACTAAGTTCTCTTTCTATTCAATCTCTCTACTCCTTCTGATTATCAAGAGGTCATAGCGGCATCCAGATGGTCTAAGATCTGGGTACATTGGATACTCTTCAGAATTTCATAAAAAGATGCAATGATGATAAAAATTGGAAATGTGGCAGCGACTTGGGTCACTCATCCATTCTATCAATACATATCTATCAATCGATCCCAGATCCAAACATACTTCCTTCTAAATAAAACATGCATTACTCAGATATTTTGTGCATAAAAGATTGCATTCATTCCATTTAAGTGCATCTGGAAACAAAAAAAAAGAAAATAAAAGCATCTGCATACATATTAATCATATTCAAATGCATCCATAAAATATCTCATATATTCATGCATATCATAAAGCACTATCCCGCATACATACGTCAGTATCATAAGAAAAGTAAATCATACATCAAAGAGTATACATAATAGAATCACATTGCATAAACATCTCATCATTTAGGCATAAATAATGTAGAATCATACATATAGAAAGTAAACCAATGCACATCATATAAAATCACTAGTTTCATCTCATATAAATCTCAATATCTGAGGAAAATGAAAGGTCGTAAGTATGACCAAAAGAAGGTGATCAACATGTATATCAATAAATATCAGTGTGTCAAGATACAATCCTTGATGAAGCCTTAGGTATATCAATGGAACATCACAACAAAAATGGTACATGATACAAAATGGAAGGTCTACAAAATCAACATGAGCTACCCCCACCCTCCCCGCTAGGTGGACAAGGGGGTGGCATATCAGATGTAGGTCTCTATGATAGACTAGGAGCACAAACACCACTTCTTTGGAACCTCTGTGCTCTACTCTATCTCTGTAAAGCTATATAACTAGGAACCCGCTGAGCTGAAGGAACTACACCCTCATAGTGGCGTCACCAGTGTTCTATCTCTCTCTAGGCATCTCACCTAGATCTGTAAAACTGATCAAGAACATTTTGATGGGATGCATCTTGTACACTATCAATGAAGGATCAGATCTATAAATGAACCTATCACTTTCTACCTTGTGTGGAAGTATCCCTAGCCTTGATGATAGTACCCCTAGTGTCAGCTGCTTTAACCCTGCTCTGCAATGTTGTAGCCCGTGCGTCAGAAGAATCCAACCTTGCCTGAAGATATGACACTTTCTATGTGAGCCTCTCCAAATATTATGGATCTACATCCATACTTCCCATGGCTACATCCATCTCCCCCTCCTCATCCCTATCTCCCAATCCCTCATCTCCTCTCCCTCGCACAACCCATGAATCCTCACTACCGTTACTCTCTCTAGTACTACTTCCAGTACTGCTACTCCAAGTAGAAGCACTAGAACTTGATCCCTCCACATCCAAAGCCTCAACATCAATATCCACAATCTCAACATCAACATCCTTAGTGGATACCCTATCCTGTGCTCTCTCAGCAAGCACAACACCAGTATAGTAACACACTCTCTGAACTAGATGAGGACACTCCTCCTCTAAAGCCTCCTCCTTCTCAAGGATGGCTCCTAATCCAACCCTCCGACTACTAATCCTTCCTCCCCTGGTCCTCACCCTACCACCAAAACTATCAGGTCTAGGATCATCGTCGTCATCCCCATCCCTCCTTGCCCCTCATCATGGCCACCATCCCTCCCCTAGCCACCATCCTGTCCACCATCTCTTCCTTGTCCTCCATCTCGGCCCCCATAATGGCCTCCATCCCTACCACCATACCTACCTCCATCCCTGACTCTATCTCTCCCTCAAACATGCCTCTGACAAGACCTCCTAAAGATGGTACCAACCACAGGCTGAGACACATCAGGCAATGGGTCAGGATGAGACTGCTTCCACCAAGAATCATACTGTAGATTCGTGCCTACAAAGAGAACAAGTTTAGACATCAATATCATATAGATGATAAGAAAAAATGCCTATTCAAAAGACAACTACATCTAAACAATGCATAAAAGATAGCTACATATAGACAAATGAGAAAAGAGAAATACATCAGACAGAGGTAGAATCCAACACATACCAACATCAACAGTGGCTGATCGCCAAGTCCATGCAATAGGCAGAAGACCCTAGAACTTGGTAATCTTAGCATCAAGAGGAACCTCCGCTATCGACAAAAGGGAAGATGTACATCCTCCCCATCCAAAATAAGAAAATCCTTGTATGGTCTCCAGGTGAAGTACAATATCATGTCAAGCTTCTATCGCCAGTACATCAGATGTCCCATATGGGACAAAAAAATAGCACAGTCATACATGAACACATAGGTTCTCCTCAGAGGAAGATCACGAGCACGTACATGCCTACACACAATAATGTTCTCCCACACCCATATTTGTAACATAGTGGCTCCACAATCAAGGGACTTACCTTTAAGGTAAGACACATAGAACATATGAAAATATATGTGGGCCAACATGCACAAGCCCCAAGCATATAAAGTATTGTCTCGTACCATACCCTGAAGGCAATCACCAAAACTGATAGAGAAGCCATGCTGCCAATGATTGGGACACAAGATCCCACACATAAGACTGTCTAACAGAGTTGACATCCTATCTAATCCCATCCCAAACCTAGCCCATGGGATATCGTAAGGGTTAGACATCCCAAGCTGACCATGGGGTAGACCAGAAATCTCAAACAAAGAAGTGACACCAGAATCCCGATCGTACTCCATAAGGGAACCCTAAATTAGAATCTGTAGGATGTGATAAACATCCTCCAAAGTGAATGTACACTCGCCAATTGGTAAACACAAGGTGCATGTATTAGAATGCCATCTCTCTAATAAGGCAGAGATCAGACCCCTATTGGTTGTGATCTCAGGCATATAACACACCCAGTATAGACCTAACTCCCTAAGAATACCCCTCTCTGCCTCAGAAAGATGGAAATGTAATACCATATTACCAAACTTGTGGGTCTCAACTCCCAACAATGCAGAATAGTCCCAACATACTACAAAACAAACAAAAAGAAAAATATCAGAAGTAGAATATCCGACAATTCATTATAAATGCTAAAAAGTATAGATAGGGAAATTGTGGCATTCACTTATCAAATGTGGCACTTTTATGTGCTTTGTGGCACTAAAATAGAAAATGCAACACTTATCTGACAATTGCAGTAATAAAACAAGCAATTTCAACACACTTAACAAATGTGACATGCATTCGGCAACTACGACACCAAAACCGCAATTGCGGCAAAACCGTAGCCTATTGCGACAACATATAAAAAATAGAAAAAACCTAATTTTTTCCAAATCAGAATAAATGAAGCATTAATGACAACAAACAAGGCCATTCACTGGATGTCCTACGCCAGCTAGACAATGAAAATTCCAAACTTGATCTGACACGTGCACAACCCCAAGAATACCAGTGATAGCTCAATAAACACAAAAAAAAATAGAGAAAACAAGAGACAAACTTACAAAAGATCCAAATCTCGAAGAGTGCAAAGAGACAAATGAATGGCTCACCTAGCTATTTATAAAGGTTATGAAAAAACCCTAATTCCTCTAGGAACTCAAATTTATCTTCCTGGACCCTGGAAAATTCAACACTCAATATCAGGGCATAATGAAGCATTTTCAAGATCAGTTAGATACCTAGATTATCAATTTACAGTTTCAACAAATTAACGCTCATGTCGTGAATTTTTGCTAAAATTTGTTGAGGGGGCATAAGTACACTTGATATTACCGGGGCAAGCTGGGGCAGGATCAAAACAAAGAATCTTTAACACACTACGACAATCCACAATGCATCAAAGAGGGGAAAATGTGGACACCCTAAAATGGATAGACTTGCGACTTGACATTAAAAGCACTAATTTTCATCTATTAATTAATGGTTTTTCAATCGTTAATTAATCATCTATCTTCTTCTAAATTCATTTCATCTATTAATTAATGGTTTTTTAAAATCATTAATTAATCATCTATTTTCTTCTAAATTCATTCCCCAAATCATCTAATTAAATTCCCAAAATTAATTAAACAATTAATTTTATTTAATTAATTAACCTTAGTTGATTAATTTCCATTAATTAATTAATTAAATTCAATTTCTTAAAGTTTAAATTAAAATATTTAAACTTTCTAATTCAATTCTTCCAATTAAATTAATTTAATTTCATTCATTAAAGCAATTCTAAATAAAAAAGAATTCAATTATTTCACATGTTGAAAACTTTAAATTTAAAAATGAATTAAATATTCATTTATCTTCAAAGAGATAACTTTAATTACATCACATGGGTTACTCCACCCATCTCTTCAGTTCACATGGGTTTCTCCACTCACCTCTTCAGTTGTAAAAGGTAACTCAAAATCAGCTCTTCAGTTAACCAAACTCTATCTCCTCTCTCTCAGTTGAAGACGTGGAGTTTACTGATGGCTTCTCTAGTTCCCTTTGATCTCAACCATTCATCTTCCTATCTCTAGGATTGATCTCAACCATTCATCTCATTCTCAATTCCTACATAACAAACCCTTCATAACCATTTGAGGGATCCAGGATTTCAAGCTCTCATGTGCCATTACTCTATCAGTTTGGTTCTAGCATTCAAGCCATCTTGTGATCACACATTTCAATAGCATATTCTCGATGCTCCCAAGTCATAGACGCTGCCCACACCAATATTGAGCATCAAAAATAGCATTTCGGAAGGAGTAGAGAGAGACAATAGAAGCCTCAAGTATTTGGGTTTGCATTAATTTGTTTTCCTCTTATTTCCTTGTACATTTTATTGATTCGTAGTTTCATTTTTAGTAGTATATTCAATTTTTTATCCCCCATTGCAAATTAGTGCTTCTAACCCTCATTGTTGAGAGTTACAAAATTTGATCCATTACGTACAATATATATATATATATATATATATATATATAT
>MU226255.1:549710-561992 GCA_018584345.1 Thuja plicata
TATATATATATATAATGCAAATATACATTTGAAGGGTTTTTGAATAAGTCAAAGAAGATGTACAAAAGAGAAGTATGAAGATATCAGTATGAGATAGAGCACTTAAAGAAGTTAAGAGCATATGCGCATAACTGGAACTGATCAGACATCTGTGTCACATACAACAGTTCATCTTTGGATATAGTGTATATCTATTCTCAGGAGGTTGTAGCCTTCTTTCTCTTTGAGCAGTGAGTTCTTAGACAGTGAGTCCTCACCCCTAATAGGGTTAATTTTAAGGACTCCTAATAGGGTTAGACCCTTAACTAGGTCATTCTACTCATATTGTAAATACTTCTTCTAATAGGGCAAATGAACTTTAACAGGTTCATTATAACTAGTACAATATTTGTGGGTACTAATTCCCACCAGGGTTTTCCTCTATTCAAGGTTTCCCCATAATCATATCAAGTGTTATGTGATCTTGTGTTATGCTTCATTGGATGCATATTTGATTTATGTTTAAGTTGTTGAATTTGAAAAAATATCTAAACACTGATTCACCCCCCCTCTCAGTGTTTCCAACAATTGGTATCAGAGCCTGGTCCTCAAAGAGAAAAGTATAACCACTTGAGGAGATCATGGATTCAATAGAAGTCAAATATTTGAGAAATAATCTTGAAGCAGCCCTTGAAGATCTAGATAGATCTAAGAAAGAAAATGAAGAACTCAAACTAAAATTTGATGGCTCACAAATGCTTATCAAGAAACTAAGGAAAGAACTAAAATATTGCTCCAGCAATGATTTGAAACTCAATGAAGAGAACAAGTCCTTGAAAGATAAGATAGAAGAATTGAATGATTAGTTAACCGATAGCTTAAAAACTAATGAAGAGAAGAACAAAGAAAATAAATAGTTGGATGATGAACTCATGCAAGCCAATATGAAAATCTTGGAATTGGAAAATATCAAGAACAAAATTGAAACTGAATTATCAGGAGTAAAAGACAAGATTGATAAACTGCACACAAGTTCTGATCTAATTCAATCACAACTCTATGCAAAAAATATAAAAGGTGACAGCACTGGTATGGGATACAGTTTAGCTCAAATAGAGATCAACTCATCACAAGAAAGAAAGAAAGATCTAATAGAATCTTCAGAAGAAAAGAAAACTAGAAATCATGAAGAGACTAAAGCAGAAGATAAGCACAAGGCAGTCAACCATACTTGCTATGCCTATAACAAGCATGGACACTTTTCAAGAGATTGTAAGAATTTAAGACCCTTCAATGGTTATTGCTACTCCTATAATAAATTTGGTCATAGGGCTATTCATTACAGAACAAATCAAAGAAAACAACCACAACTAAACCAAAGGAATCAAACTCAATTCAATCAGAGAAATCAACCTCAAAGAAACTTGCAAAACATTACATGTCAGATATGTAACTACAATGGACACACAACAAAACAATGCAACATGATGAATAACAACACCAAACCTCCTACCATCTATCACTCATGTGGAAAAGCTGGACACATCTCAAGGTTTTGCAGATCAAGAACAAAAGGACAAGAGAATCCCAAGAAATCCTTGTTTGAAGAATCAGGAGAAGTCAAGTTTGTGGAAGCCAAAGCTAATTCAGATAAAATATGGGTTGAAGTAAAGAAGGATAATGAAGAGAACAAGGTAGAAGATGCATCCTTAGTGGATGCACCTTCTACTTCTGGATAGTTGACCCTCATGGTCTTAGGGGGAGCTATTTTATCTCTGAACCCCTGCATGGCTGGTATACTCACCTCTGAGTATGTGCCTTTGCATTCATACATGTGATTATGGATTAAGGCTGTATGCATTCACGCATTGCCCTTACTTTGTTCAAAACTAAGTTTGAAATTCTCTATGTAGATAGCTTTACGACAATGAGCATTAAATGCAATTGATCATTATATAATTGGTAAAATATCTCAAAGAGCTCACTATGCATTTGAGTTAGAAGCAATCAAGAAGTAGACACGAATTGAGCATTAAAGCACCACAGATTAGAGAATCAGTTGGTTTGTGAACAGATTATCAATTGGAACAGAACCCTAGTAGTCACACCATTTCAGAATCATCGTGAAACCCTATTTAACCTAGTTGCAAGTAAGTATGGAAACCCTTGTTGTATTTGACATTGCTGAGAGGAACTAATTTGTTTTCAAGAAGCATCCTTTCAAATCCATACTAGATGATGTTGAAGGAGCATTCTCTAGAACCCCACTTGGAGTCATTCATGTAGAAGACATCTGCGCATATGTCTATTACAAAAAGGAAACTGTTGGAGACAATAGCATTTCATCTCTCATGGGTTCTATGATGAAAGTAGATTATACATTCAAGAATGAATATGTGCATCTCACTGATAACCCTATCTTTGAATATTCCAATGCACACAAATTATACAAGCCAGAATGGGTTAAAATCTTATTGAGCAGAATACATGATGACCTCTACTAGATTGGTGAAGTTCCTGTCTGCATCACTGCTAATCTAATTCATGAGATGACTAGACTACCCAAGACTGGACCAGTTCTTCCAACTGGTAAAGATGTTAAGAAACAAGTTGAGCAAGCATGCTTATCAAGGAGTGATAGGTGTAGTATGATAGTTGATCTCATCAAGGAAGATGACATTAAGCTAGTTACCATGATACTAGGTTATAAATTCCCAACACCCAAGTAGACTAAATAGTGCATCTGCAGCCACTGTCTTAACAACAATAAAAATGGTAAAAGACAATACTCAGTACAACCTATGTGAGATATTGCGTGCTCAATTAATTGACAACATCCAAAATATCAAGCATGACAAGAGCAAGATATTTAGGTTTGGTTCACTAATCATATATCTCTACATCCACATAGTAGGAAAGGTTGAAAATCTCTACCTAGATAGAAGAAAACCCACTATGTCACAGATTTCACTTAAAGCCACATCAGAGAGTAGTGTGAAGGATTCTATGGACATAGACATCATGACATTCAGAATTAAGATGCAGAAGAGGTTCAGGATACCTGAGAAAATAGTTGAGAAGTACAAAGACACCATATGCTTCATGGTGGAGACTGATTGTACTTGTATGGAGGCAGTTGAGCCTAGGACGAAATGGATTCACCCTCTTGGTTATGAAGTCAAAGAACATGTTTTGGAAGGTTATGCACAAGTCCTCTTATCTGCACCCAAGGATCCCAATGAACCTAGATGGGGTACTTATAGAGAAAAGACAAATCAAGTTGATTTTGTCTTATACAATGCTGAGAACAAAAGGAAGGAATCTAGTATTACCTCAAATATCCTAAAAGTTCATGGTGTTACACAAGAAGATCTTGACAAAGCTAGAGAAGCTAAGATAGCCAAAGAACTTGAGAAGACTCCCACAGAAGTAAAAATAGAAAAGATTGATGACATGGCCAAGAAGAAGAAATCAAAATCAAATGAAGATACATCTGCACTATCAACCACCATTGATCTAGATGCATCTCCACCATCAATACCTAGCAAGAAGTCTAGAGGAAGGAAGAAAGCGCCCACTAGTCATCCATCCTCAAGAACTATAAGGAGCAAGGTAAAGAACACTCAAGATCCTCCTGAGGTAGGTTTTAGACCCAGCCTTGATGTCTTAAGGAACAAAATTGTCAATGAAGGAAGACTAGAGTCTCTCAAAAACATATATGACAAATATCGAGAGATAGACAAATCAGAGATTCATTCTATGATCATTTCTCATATGATTAAGTTCAAGAGGATTGTATTGGAACTTAAGACTGTCATACCAGACAAGGTATGGAGTATACTTGATATGTTGAAGAGGTAAGCTATAGAAGAGGATATGAGGATAAGAGAAGAAACATTAGATAGTCTTCTCTCGGTGTGCTCGCATGATGAGAAAGTCATCTTGTTAGATTTAGTAAAGTCACACCTAAGAACCAAAACAAGAATTCTTCATATCATGAACAAGGAGTATGATCTGGTTGGTGAAGAGAATCATAAGACATTTGAGTGGGTATTTCTAGATAGACATATGTATCCATCAATGACGCCTACATCTAAGCAACTCCAGTTCCTCCTAAATAGGTTGCAGAACCAATAATTTAGAATGCACCTAAGACAGGTCCATAGGTTTCAGCACCCTCAGTCTCAATAGCCTTTGATACAACAAAATATTCAGGGTATACTATAGTGATTGATGATATCAAGATATCTATGATCACTTCTGATAATGACATGGATAAAGTTGAAAAAGAATTTGTGAACTCAGAAGAGACAGATAATATATGCACTAATGACACATCCTTATAGCAAGATGAAGTCCCATCAAATGATTCAATAGACTTGAACAAAGAGAAAGGCAATTAAACCAATGAGATACCAGCTATGGAGATCCCAGTTAAAAGTGAATGCATGGATACTAGTCAGAATACCATATTCACACCATCCGTTCAACCATCTACCTCATTGTTGTCAAGTTTAACTCCTGACTCAGCAAGTTTGGATGCTTGGGGAGAAGAAGACCTGATCAAGATTAGTGTCCTAGCCATGGAAAAGGCCAAATAAAAATAGGTTATGAGAAATCCTCTGTTCCTAGAATTAGTAAAAATTTTGAATGATCTAGTGCCTGCGGATAAGAAAGTAGAAAAACTTCAATCAGTTGATGATGTAGACAACATACTAACAAGCTTCAAAGCACACTTTACAATCTTAGTAGACTCAACCATAAGAATTGCAAAAGATGAGTATAAAAAGGAAAGGGTGAAATTGATGACTGAACATATCAAGAAGATAGAGGAGGCAGATATATTGGTTGACAATGTTAGGAAATCAATTGAGAAATCCATGCAAGACATGAACATCTACAAAAATGTCTACCAAGGTCAACTGGACAAGATAGAAAAAGCCAAAATTGAGATCAATAAGATAAGGATTAGGCAGACACAGCTGAGAAATGCACTTGCGCCCTCCTTAGTAGTTCTAGATGAGAACATCAAATAGATTGATGCCACCATTGTCACATATGATCAATGTCCCTACATGGACCTGATGAAAATGGAGAAGCTCACCTATGCTCTATGTGCCCATCTCCAGACAGTTGTTGCAATGAAGGCATTCTAGCAGCAATAGATAAAGAATCTTCAAGTTGTATATCCAGATGTATATATGGAGTAAGTATCTAGAGACTTAAAATTTTGTCACCTTTGTCATTAATGTCAAAGGGGGAGTAATGATAGTGTGAGGAGAAGTGTATGTATATGCAAAGAATATGTAGTATATATTATAAAGTATAATGATATACAATTTTTGGGTGTTAGTCAATTTTGAGTAACTTGGCCACATTCCTTTGTTGCCATTAATGACAAAGGGGGAGATTGTTGGCAAGTTGACTCCCAGGGAATATATGGATTATTTTGTGTTTTCGTTATGGAAAAAAATTCATATGAAGTTTTTGATAGTAATCTATGAAGTGAAAATTGACTAAGTGTAGAAGACAGAACAAAACAGTGACTTGCAGTCAATCAGGGCATCAACGCACGTGTGTACGATCACCTAAGGATATGCACATTTAGAATTAAGATCTATTGTATGTTATTATGCTTACCCTATACACACATGGTATGGAATGGTAGTACAGACAAGTTATAGAAAGAACAAGTCCACCAGCAGTCCAGAATATAGAGTATGAAGCTGACTTCATTATTTTGATTAGCGTGTAATATTTTGATATGTAAAGGCTAAGCACCTATTGTAATAAGTTTGTAAGCATGTACTAAACATTGTTGTAAATACACTTAAGCCAATTTGTTTGGAAGCATTGTGTATTATGTTTTTGGGCCGACTAAGGTCATGTTTATTGTCGTGTCTATTTAGGCATAAAGATATATATATATATGTGTGTGTGTGTGTGTGTGTGTGTAATACAAAGATACATTTGAAGGGTTGTTGAATAAGTCAGAGAAGATGTATATCAGAGTAGTATGAAGATATCATTATGAGATAGAGCACTTAAAGAAGTTAAGAGCATATGCGCCTAACTAGAACTGATCAGACATCTGTGTCACATACAACCGTTCATCTTTGGATATAGTGTATATCTATTCTCAGGAGGTTGTAGCCTTCTTTCTCTTTAAGTAGTGAGGTCTTGGATAGTGAGTCCTCACCCCTAATAGGGTTATTTGTAAAAGACTTCTAACAGGGTTAGACCCTTAACCAGGTCATTGTACTCATATTGTAAAGACTGCTTCTAACAAGGCAAAGGAACTTTAACAGGTTCATTATAACTAGTACAATATTTGTCGGTACTAATTCCCACCGAGGTTTTACTCTAATCAAGGTTTCCCTGTAATCATATCAAGTGTTATGTGATCTTGTGTTATACTTAATTGGATGTATATTTGATTTATGTTTAAGTTGCTGAATTTGAATAAATAGCTAAACACTGATTCA
This sequence comes from Thuja plicata, assembly GCA_018584345.1. Lineage (NCBI taxonomy): Eukaryota > Viridiplantae > Streptophyta > Pinopsida > Cupressales > Cupressaceae > Thuja > Thuja plicata. Next base: position 556,175 of record MU226255.1, read on the forward strand.
CCCCCCCTCTCATTGTTTCCAACAATTAGGACCGCTTGAAAACCTATTCATCAATCCCAATCATGGTTGGTCACACCACCCAACCATGGAGACCATCAATCCCTCCCCACTATGCTCAAGGAGGTATTCACATTGGCCCAAACAACAAAAAATCAAACATAAGGATAGAAGGATTACACATATTTCCTAGAAATATCACAACAATAATGGAGAGTCATGACCTCACTACATTCCTTTCCCAATCATAATCAATAACTCAATTAAAAACACAATAAGAAGAAAGTATGCAAAGCTCAGCAATCATCCATCATGGATCTCGTAAAATATGGCTCTCAGTAAGGCATATACTTGTCACCATCAAGATAAAATGAAAACATGGATGGTACATCCTCTTCTTGGTGCTACTCATATCTACAGGATAGCAACATAGGAAAATAAGAGTGGGGAGTGTCATCGAGTGTTCCATTAACAATTACATCACCACTCAACATTAAGAACTCTCTCATATAGGTGAAATGGTTGATCGATGCAGGAACAACCATCCCATGTCCATGGATACATGGGAGATATTTCCTTTTCTATATCACCCAAAGCCTCATGATAGCTCTCATGGTGTGATCGAGGAATCATTTATCTTGGTTCATTTTAATATTGTGTCATTATTTTTCACTTATTAAACAAATTCCCAATGGGTTACCCATGGGCCCATTTGTGTCCTAGTCCCCCCATTGGACACCACTCCCATTATTGTCCCCTATTTCCTACCTGTGGCTCAAAAAAAACAAAATCAAATCTCAACAAAGCACCAACTTCTCAATACTAATTTACTTAAACAACAAAGAGCTCATCATAATGAATACATACTAATTCCAAGCAATTGATGCCCTACCATATTTCCACCCAAATACCAAAATCATAAACACATATAAAATTTATACCATATCCATAATAAATCACCCAATTTCTATTTACAACAACCAAATCACTCAAATATAAGTTTTGCCTTAAAAATAGCAATGCAAATCATCCATGTGAGAAAACCCATTGGTTATTAATCTTCCAACATCCCAAAAATGAAATCAATTTATCATTATAATGGGGAAATCACCCTTACATAGGAACAATGAGTTTTCAACTACGGAATATTTGGACAATGTGTTATCTCTAGTAACCACTATCAGGGTATATATATATTTTGGGCATGCTCATACCTGCCAATTTAGCTGAATTCAATGCCCAAAATCTATCCATGCTAGTCCCATAGCCAAAGAACATATACATGCAAAACATCAAACAATGACAAGCAATGAAGGGGATCAAGATATTGTGTGGGCCTCACAAGTGAGTAACTACGACTTTATCCCTCTTCATAAAAACACATAAAAACAAGATCCATAAAACAATATCATGAGAAATTAAATAATCATCATCTTATATCCTAAAGAAAACATATGCACTGATCTCAAGCATCAAAATATCCATGTTTAACCATAAAAAATAGCATAAATCTCAACATGGGTCATTACCTACCATTACTTGAATACCAACAATCATCATTTAATCTGCATAAAGCCATTCTCCTCTAATTAAACATGATTCTTGTTACTAATAACAATGCCAAAAATCTCTAATTGTAACCATATCATTAATCCCAAGGAACATAATACACATAAAACTAATGAATCCATTTACATAATGCCAAAAATAGTACACCAGATCAACGCAACAAAATAAAATTTTTAGTTTCAAAATCAAAACATCATTATAAAGATATAAATGCATCCAATCATCATCATCATCATTGAATTATGTCAAATATCAAAAATCATCATTTAATATCATAATACTAGTCTCATTTAGTTAAACGTGTTTCCTACTATTGATCACCAATAATTATCATTCAAACATTTACAATATAACCTTATCTAAGAAATGATATTTGACATTTCCAAACATTGTCAATAAAATAACACATAACTAAAATCATTATAGTACATCAAAAACCACTAGCACAACATGAACACATAATTCTGATATCAAAACAATAACTATATAATCAAGTGTCCTTAAATATTTATAATCCATATGTCAATGAAAAATCACCACACAGACAAAAAAATTCACATGAATACATCAAAACACTGGCACATCAACATCAATCATTTCAAAACAACCACAATATAGCCTAACAAACATCCTCAAAGCAGAAAGGTCTGGATATCAACAAAGTGTGATCAATATAAGCAATCATCACTAGAATACAAAATGTAAACCACATTGCATGGTAGGAATGACTAGAAATGAAAACCACTATACAAGAAAAGTATAAATTAGTCCCAGACTACACAATCAGATTCTATATAAGTCTAAAATAGGTAGTGACAAAAAGAACACATCAGAGGCACTACATCCTCCCCCGTAGGACTAGGCTTTCTCCAAGAATCCAAAATAAAAGGAAGGGGTATCACTCCATCGACAACATGGTGGTTTATCAAATTAGAAGAAAACATCATTGGGGTCCTCATGGACCCTTACCTTCCATATCAATTCCTAAACTCTAAAGCTTTTCTTGATCGCTACTAACAACTACAAATAGTGGTTGAGATCCACTAGATTCCCTTATTGTGTGCTCTGGGGTAGCCTGTGTCTGACTCATGTATACTATTGATCTTTGAGGACAATGAATAGACATGTGACCATGTTGGCCAGAAGAGAAGAATCTTCTTCCCCTGCCATCATATCCTCTTAAGAGATTTATCAAAGGGGAATGTGTATCCACACTCGTATCTTGTTGGGCACACTACCCTAATTATCTTTGATGGAACTATCTAGCACAAAGATAATCAATTTCTCTCCTAGAAACACCCTTACGTAAATGGTTATAGTTGAAAATTTTCCTAGGGGGTTTTCCTACCTTACAACCACTATGATGGTTTTGAGAGATTCTCTATTCCTGTAGTTGACTATTCCCATTGGTTGGTATTTGGGCCTTAGAAGGATCCATGGGTAATGATATTGAACCCTATGTACTTGATTTTGAGAAGGACACACTATCCATCCATACCTTTGTTAGTACTCTCTTTCTCTTGTCTAAGTTACGCTTTTCCAATCTTTCCATGCCCACAAAAACCTCTAAAGTCCTGGGCTCCAAATTGTAAACATCTCTCCAGATATGGGCATCAAGACCCTATACAAAGTTTTTCACTAATGAAGGCTCATACTTTGACATGAAATCATGAAACATAATCCCCATGAACCTATCTACATACTACTCTACTGACATAGCCACCTAACTCATCTCAAAGAACTCATTAGTATGCCTCTAGAAGATGTCCTTAGAGAGGAAACATGTGCGAAGCACTCATGGAAGGTTTCCCACAAGACTGCGACATTGTCAAGATGAAGCCTCCTCTCTTCCATGATTCACCACATGGATGAATTTACCTCAAGGTGTGTGATGGGCCAATGGGCTTTGGAATTTTGTCCAAATGTATGTACAAATAAATAATGATCAAGGTCAGCCAACCAGTTCTCAGCTTTAGTAACACCACAAGACCCATCAAAGGTAGGTGGATGTGAAAAGTAAAGGCCTCTCATGAACTCTATTAAAAATCTTTCCGCCTCATCCATTTCTCTACTCCCTTGGAAAGGAAACTCAAAGTCACTTCTAATACCAACCCTCTCACCCTTGGGACTACAAGATCACTCAATCTCTACTCTGCCAACTTGTTGAAATGGACTACTAAGCAAAGCTCTTCCTACTATGTTGCTTCTTGAGAATGTCTAAAATGAGAAACAAGATCTTGAAGCAATTCAAGGACCTACAGATCTCTAAATATTTCATCCAGATAGTCTCTCTAATCAACCATACTACGGTCACTCTAGGCTTCCTCCTAACGAGGGTGCTGTTGTAGACCCTCTTGTGTTGCTTTGGCATGCCCATGTCTTCTATTCCTAGGCATCATACTAAAAGGTAGCATAAAACATACATCAAAGTTCATCATACATGTAGCTATGAGTCAAACTAAAATGAAAATAAAGAAACATAACCAATCCAGTGAAGTAGTAAAGACAATGATAGGATTCTACAACATCTCATATGTAGAAATTACATAGAAAATACCCACATGAACATTATACCAATCATGCATTTACATTCAAGAAATATAACAAAGCACTATTCTTAATGGTTCTATCTAATGCATTTGATGTATAATCACTCCGTTACAATTGTGTGATTTAGGCCTTTTACATTTGTTTAAAGTAAGAATGATTCATTTTATCATGGTTCCTAACTAATACATAAAGTGAAAGATTACATGGTTCTATCATGTTTTACTATAACTTCCATATCACTAGTGCAATTTAATCCTTTTTCATCATAAAATCTCTCCAAAACATCTATTATTGTGTCATACAACACACAATATATGGCATATTCTCTACAATGTAATCCCTTGTACACACTACCAAAGGTTCAAAATGAACATGGTAGATCACAAAATAGACAACATAAGGGCAGAAAAAATAACATTTGGCATCACCATAATCTTGAAAAAAAAGAAACACCTAAAAGGGGAAAACATCAATTTAAACACTAAATCACATAAATGTAAAAAATTTAAATAATAAATCAAGTGTCACAGGATCACAAAGTAGATAGAGAGAGGGAATTCAGTGACTATTATAGGTAGAAGGAAATCCAAGAATTCAATGTCATCCCATGGAATAAGAAACAATTTGTGAAATAAATAAAATAATCCACCAAATATGATACACTTCCACGTAACATTGTGGATGATAATAGTCACATAAAAGGGAGCAACGTCTTCACACTACTAAAGGCACAATGTCCCAAAAGTGTTAGAGAACATACCCATCCAATACAATCAATGTGTCATCTGTGATTTCCATTTATTTACACTATTATTGACACTAATTCATGCAATTATGTTTTTTTCTTGATTTTGTACCTATTGTAACTTGTTTTTAATGCAATCATTCACTAATGAAGGGTGGATTTTAAGCTTCTTATAAACAAATTTTCACATTGACATGATGAGAATGAAAAAAATGAGCTTCAAACAATAATGTATAACAATAAGTTGTACAATTTCTTACCAATTCATGTATTGATACTAGGGTGATCCAATAGTGGGTTACACTTTTTTTGGAGTAAGGAATTCACCCCGAAAAGCGTAATGGAGGAAAAAAAAACTTACTTTTGATCAGAATAAGGATGAAATTTTGATCGCAAGTGAGTAACTTACGATTGAAAGTACCAAAAATAGGTACTTTTGATCCTAAGTTACTTTCGATCGAAAGTACTAAATTACTTTCCATGAAAGTAATTTAGGGATTTTTAGGTGCGGTTTTTAACCCCCTAAAACAATCATTTTCACTATTTTGGTTGGGTTGAAAGTGCATTGTTGTGGGGCTTTCATTTTGCAAACATCTTTCAAACAGGTATTTTATATTTTTATTTGCATTTTTTATTGTTTTTAATATATCTTGTTTTTATATAGGCATGTATATGTGTATATATGCATGTATATGTATATATATATATATATGCATGTATATGTGTTTATATATGTATATATGCATATATATATATATGCATGTATATATTATGTATATACATATATATGTACATATACATGTATAATATTATGTACATGTATAATATTATGTACATATATCTATATATGTACATATATCTACATATATACATATATATACATATATATATACATATATATATATATACATATATATATATATATATATACATATATATATATATATACATACATAT
>MU226255.1:568962-589946 GCA_018584345.1 Thuja plicata
CTGTTAGGAGCCAACCCTGTTAAAGGTTACAAACACACTGTTAAGTGTGACCTTGTTAGAGGATTTTTATACATAGGTTGTCACTTAGTATCTGGCATCTATTTTGCTACCATCCTTGAATCAACCTACTTCTTAGACTGTCAATAGGCTTTAGCCAAATCTTGCTACCATCCTTGAATCAACCTTCTTCTTAGGCTATCAATAGGCTCTATGCAAATTCAATGCTACTTTCATGAATCAGCCTTTTTGACAATCTGTTAGGATATACCTCAATTATAGAAGACTGTTAAGTCTTTCTCTGTTAAGAGACTTGAAGCTTCAATGGTTAAACTGAAACACTATGACCTATTTCTAATGCAACTTTGAATTGTAGATTTTTAGATCTATTTAAGTACAATACCTCTCTGATCAATGTATCAATTCAATTCCTTTTGCTCCACACTTTCTTCTCTGTGATGTTGTGCTTCACTGTTCATCGGTGTCTACAGAATTCTTTAGCTCTCCCTCAGCTTGATTGATCAGGACTGTATGAAGTTTATCCTTCACCAGTTTCTCTTTAGCATCCTCTTTCTATTCACTCCCCTTTTGTGTATCTGGTGGCTTGCAGAAATGAATTATGCTTGTCTCTTATATAGACATGATATTTCTTAACTCTTGATTCTTGGCGTGAAAAATAATCTAGCCAATTTGGTTTACGACTTTAACTCCATATTTATCTCATAGTTATCTTCTTTCCAACTGTATAAATCTTCTTTAAATCAATTACTTAACTGTGGTCGAATAAAACAAATAAAACAACTAGTTAAGTCTATCCTTAAGCTCTGCCAGCTAGATATTTTGTCATTTTCTGAACTCTCTGTTCTGTCAGTCAATTCTGCAGTTCGTCGTCGATGACAACTGCCAGTTCCGTCGGTGTAACTCCAGTTAGCTTTGGGATCTCTATCCATAGGGCAACATTGTCTCCTATTTGTCGGGTAGCCTGTGATTCTGCTTCATCGGGCAACACTGTCTTCTGATCATCGAGTATCACTATGACCTTTTTCTCTGTCTTTACCGATGGTGTGCACTCCGTCGGTGTTGTCTGTCACTTAGTGAATACTTGAATTTTATACATTGCTAAAAGCATAATCATTGTTCCATTGATTCTCTAAAGTCTTTAGCATTATATACATGACCATACAGATGATATCAAGTTGACATCAATGATAATATAAGCCATTAACTGATTTAATGTCTTGCAACATCTTCAACTTAACATTATCAAACATTCAATCAGTTGTATATCATCATATATATGTACATACATATATATCTATGTACACACACACACACACATATATATACATATATATATGTGTGTGTGTAATATATATATATATATGTATATATATATATATATATGTGTGTGTGTGTGTGTGTGTGTGTGTACATATATATGTATATAATATTATACATGTATATGTACATATATATACATGTTGTATGTAAATGTATATATACATATATTATGTATATATACATATATATACATGTATTATATATGTATATATGTATATATATACATATGTTTATTTATGCATGTATATATGTATGCATGTATATGCCTATATATATATGTACATACATGTGTATGTCATATATATTTACATATATGTATGTACATGTATGTACATTTCATATGTATGTATGTGTCATCTGCATGTATATATGTACATGTACTTGTATACATCATATGTACATGTATACATATATATATATATACATGTATATATGTTTGTATGTCATATACATATGTATGTATACATATGTCATATGTATGTATGTACATGTATATATGTATGTATGTATGTACATGCATGTCATATGCATGTATATATGTCATATTGTATGTATGTATGTATACATACATGTATATGTTGTATGTATGTCATATGTACATGTACGCACATGTATACATGTATGTACATGTCATATACATGTACATATATATGCATGTGTATATGTGTATGTACATGTATATTTATATTTATGTATGTATGTATATGCATATATATGATATGTATATGTATGTATATACATATGTACATGTATATGTATGTATTTCATACATGCATGTATGTATATATGTACATGTACATATGTATGTCATATGTATGTATATATTTGTATGTCATATGTACATGTAAGTCATAGGTATGTATATGTACATATGTATATGTCATATGTACATGTTGAATATGTATGTACATATGTACATATGTACATGTGTACATGTCATATGTATGTATATGTACTTATATGTATACATGTCATATATATACATACATGTGTACATATGAACTGTCACATATACATACACATGTGTATATGTGTGTAATTGATTTAAATGTATTTTAAATATAATTGATTTTACTTTGAAATTATGTAGCGAAATGTGTACTTTAATTTTATTTTCAATTAAATTCTAGGAAAACATATATGTAGACTTCATTTGACAGTAAATAAAATCTTTCAGGTACATACATATATATAGATCTATCAGACATATTATTACACATCACACTTGGTAGATGCACCGATTCCCCCTGAGGAACTATTTACACGCACTAACAGAGAAATTCAAAGGTTGCAAGATTCCATTAATAATCCGATTAGCTCTACTGTCTATAAGAGCACATGTTAATCCATACTTACTAGTTTGATTAGTATTAGGGATGACATTCCTGGTACCACTCCCTATGCCCCAGATGTTATAGAGGCCATACTTGAGAGGAAGAGAGAAGAGGTTGGCTTTGGTCTTTCTCTCAAGGAGGTATAGGCTTTAGTGCCTAAAGCGACCCTAAAAAGGGAATTTTTTCCATCTTATGCAGACTTACAATATATGAAGGGATATCAGGTTATGAGGTGTTAGGATCCTTCCATATCAACATTAATATGCCCACAATTTCTAGCTGCTCATGGTCGTTATCCAAATAACAACTAGATTCCATTGTACTTTGCACAACAGATTTTTGCTTAGGTTTGTTTAGGGAGGGTAGTTAATTACACTAATTTTCCAGAACATCTAGGAAAGGGGTGTGGCAGACTTGCTGATAGAGATGCTTATCGTTGAGCAGATCGCCAGAGGCTAGTACACAGGGCCATTGTTGGTTAGAGGGCACCTACGAAAGCTCCTTCATTGGGTCCTATTGTAGATGATGTTATTCATAGCACCCAACTTCAAGGTGTGATTGATAGTGTGGGGGATATTGAAGCAGCTACTGCATCCATATCGAGCGATCAGGTTGGTCAGTACTTGATGTCTCGACAACACTCCAGATCATCAGTTGAAGCATCCTCTAGCAGGACCACACATGACATGTATACTGTAGCAGGGATCCCTTCACATTCTAGCCTAGAGGTACTTACAGGAGAGAGGACACAAGCCACATTATCTAGTTTGGTTGAGGATCTATTGGATGCATATGCATTTATAGCAGCAGAGCATGATATCCCCATATCGAGTGTTAGAGCTCATGTGGGTACTGTCAGATATGCCCAACCACATCATTCTCACCTAGACTGTGGCCATAGTGGCAGTGCTCATGAGGATCCACCTACTGACCACTCTATTGCTACAGAGGGAGAGGCACAACGTACAAACCCTTCAGTCAGTGTAGGGCACCAGTTCTCTAATGTTGGCCTTGAGGATGTTGACTTTAGCATAGCCACTATAGGTTACCTAGATTTTCTGACACATGATGATTCAACTTCCATTCCATCTCATTTGGTTATTCTGTTGCATTCATCATTAGAGAGACGTGTGCAGTGTATGCATGTTGTAAATGCAGAGATGAGCTGGGACTAGACAGAAAAAAATCTTGATGTCTTGGTTGATAGGATCAAGGCTAGGGAGTCTGAGTACTATCAGGCGCCACCATCTACACAGGTATAAATTATCAGATTAAATATATTTAATGTTGCAATTTAAGTTATTTAAATTTTCAATATTTCATCTAGATGCATGTAAATTTACTTTTTTCTCTATCGGGATATGCCTCTTGTTACTCTTGCTTTGAGGAATGATCGTGTACATCATCGGGACTCACTCAATGATGACATCAGTAGTGGATAGGTGAGTTTTTAATTTATTGATGTGTGTACATGTAGTACATGTTTTTCCATACTTTATAACATGTTTTCTTGTAATATTTTATCAAACTTAAAAAGATGTGTACATTTATATATATGAATTTATTTCTATTTCTCTGTAGGGATCTACACATCCTTCACAACATGATAGTCACTCTGGGCATGACCACTTAGTGAGGAGTTGTCATGATGAGTCCTAGGCACTTTCATATCTGATCTAGACATATTACATACATACATATTTTTGATGTTATATTATTTCATTTATAGACTCTAGAGTCGATTGACATGTGTGTATTGTACACTTTGATTTATGTTTGACATGATTGACACATGTTTCATGCTTACAGTACATTGATCTCTATGTTTTATGTTTACATGTACTTGATCTATGATTGATCTTTACATACTTGATCTAGATGATTGATTTTTCATGTGTATGTATGTGTTAAATATACTTTCACTATATATACATGTGCACGTTATATACTTTCATAGATATACTTTCACTCTATATACATGTGTACATGTATCCTATTTACATGTACTTTCAATATATGATTCATTGATCTTAAACATGTGTATGTATGTGTTATATACATGTACATGATCTAGTGATTGATGTTTGGAACATAAAATTAATGAATAGTTCTAGAGATAAAATAAAATTATATCCTAGAATTAAGTAATTGTATAACATGCATGTGATCTACACATTGATATTCCAACTAAATAAGTATCCACATGACCTAGAATGAATTCACTAGATAAAAATTTAAAGTAAATACACATCCTGAAGGAATTCACAAGATATTATAAATTTTAAAAAATTGCTCCATTCACTTGGTGTAGGAGCTCCTAGGATAAACCTTACTCCAGTTTTGTTTTGACTTGTACTAACTTTATCCAAATTAGTAGAATTTGGTTTCGACCTTAGAAGGTCTTGCAAGTGTGTACCTAGGTGGATTTGACTAGGTTCAATCCAACCTAGATGTTTATGCTTTATTAGTGGTTAGAGGTAGATTAAGCCTAAAAGTGGGGAAAATAATCCAAAAGAATTGATAGCTTAAGAAAGGGTAGGAATATGCCTAAATAGTCTCTAGAATATTTTTTCATCATTCTAGGTTGATTGGAGATCATTAAAGTTTGTTTTATTTAAAGTTGTCAATGTTGTCAAAATATTGCATGACAACATTTGGCAGAATAGGATTCCCTTCGAAGAATGATGATGGGTCTTAAATGTAACATCCTATAATCATGTACAGGGCATATTTAGCGGTGATGGATTCCTTTTCCACAAGGAAACATAGTAGAGAAGATAGACATATGTATTGAGTGATTTTGATTTTGAAAGAAAAGAGTTCTGAGTTCTGGTTTCACAGAGAGATGACTTGTTTTGAATTTGTGAGTTGATAGATGGATTGAAATAAGTAATCCAATGTTGTATTAGCATAGTGGAGATAGTTGTAAGAACCTTTCATTCATAGTGAGTTTGTTTTGAGTTCAGTAGATTTACTTTCAAAGTGGCAAGTAGATTAGTTATTGTTGTTGTTTTGGTAGTTTTAGGAAACATGGCTTCCCTGTAGCTCTCCACCATGCTAATCATCATGGCTCTGAGGGATATGGAAGGGAATCCATTGTACAATGTGCATATGGAAGGAGGAGCTCAGAGGAACAAGCTAGATACTTTTAAGATAATTCCCTAGGCGAGTCCAACATACCTAGTTAGGTGCATGACAGAGAACTAACGATGTGCAATTGTAGGGGAAGGATTGAAAGGATGGAACCAAGCATGGTTTCAGAAGCATATAGTCCTATAGATAACCTTTGAGAGGATCAAGCATTTTCCAATCCATTAAAGTATATTTCTGAGTAGAAATCAGAAGTTTGCTAAAAATAGCCTACTTGCCCTGTTAGCCCTGAATTCTAGGAAACCATTGTCCAAGCACCTTAGAATTATAAGACCACCATAATCCTTTAGGTCTTACAAAAGGGTATCAGAATATAAAAAAAAATTCTAGAAGTTTTTGGAAGTTTTGGGAGAGAAGTGGGAAAAAATCCCTATTACTCGGGCTTCACTAACCGAGAAGATTCACTTTCACTCGTGTCTTCATTAACTGAGTATTTTTACCTTCACTCAGGACTTAAAGAAGGCTTAAAAAAAAAAATCCCTTGGTTGTCTCAAGATCATTTGAAGAACCAATGGTGGCCTATTCTAATGAGATTGTGTGGAAGTCAGGAAGTTTTCTTAGCAAGAGTTTCAACCCCTGTAGTACTTGTGAAGATGTTGTGAAGAGTTTGCCCTTGGAGTTATCCAAGGAAGAGTGAAGAGTTGAATTACCCCTAATGTTAGTGATCCCTCAAGGTGAAATACAAAGAGACTAACACTTGGATTTGATTTAGGATAGTCTTAGGCTAGAAGAGCAAAGACTATTAAGGTCCTAGAAGCGAGCTTAGGATCTAGGGAAGGCTAGGACAAGCAAATTCTTAGATTGTGTTCGTGCAAGCACACCTTGGAGAATCTTTATCAGATTGGTATCAGAGCTAATAAGATTTGGCTTGTGGTGAATGTTACAATCAAAAGAGTCAATAGGAGAGTCTAAAATGGTGACAAATATAGAGTTGGAAAAGAAAGTGGATGAGTAGGAAGAAGATAATAAACTGCTCAGAGAAAGGTTGGCACAATTCGAACACAAAGTGGACCAAGTGGAAGAAAAGACAAAAGAAGTGAAGGATAAGGTGGAAGGAAAGAGTAAGGAGATTACATTAGATGATGAAGTCCCTGAACTTGACCCTATCCTCATTGAGGAACCATTCTTAAAGGAATTAAAGGATTTGAGTGGTAAAGCATTAGAAGGAGTTCCTATCTTCGCTGGAAAGATGGAACCAGAAATAGTCCTAGATTGGATTGCAGGACTAGAAAATCACTTTGAATGTGATGGTATAATAGAAGCACAGAAAGTTAAAGTTTCTAAGTATAGACTAAGAGGGTTTGTACTCACTTGGTGGAAATTTATCCAAGATGAGAGAGAGAGAAGGAAGGAAAAAGATCCATAGCTACTTGGAAGGCTATGGTAGCCAAAATTAGAGAAGCATATGTACCTGAAGAATATGAAATTCATTTGCATAAAAGGAGACAAAGTATTAGGAAAAAAGACTTGGATGTTAACTCTTACACTGAAGAGTTCCAGAGGCTATGCATGAGATCAAAGATTGTAGAAGAGGAAAGTGTTAAGGTAGCTAGATACCTTAATGGTCTAAAATGGACTATTCAAGATGAGTTAAGTTTACTCACTCCTACTAGTGTTCAGAGATGCCACCAACTTGCAATAAAGGTGGAAGAGAAGCTAAGAAAGAAACAAGACTCCAGTAATACCAGAGGTAGGGGTAGAGGAAGAGATAACAGAGGATAGAGAAGTGAAAATGGTGGTAGAAGTTCAGAGTCCAACAATCAAGGAGAGACCAAATTGACAAAAAAACAAGAAGGAAGCTCAAGAAGAGGAAGCTTCAACAAAGGAAGAGGCCCTAATAATAATTGGAGAGGAAGAGGTAGTGGCCAAGGAAGAGGTTCCTACTTTGCAACAATGAAATTCTATCACTATAATAAGATGGGAAATCCTACCTATAGGTGTCCATAAAAAGGTTCTACTTCTCATGGAAGTGACAAGAGAATAAAATATGTTCAAGAGGAATCTAGTGGTGGAAGTAAACACCCTAAGGTACCCGTAGAGTCAGAGGAAGGAGATAACTTAATGATGAGGAGAACACTGATTAAAGAGCCAGTGAAAGAGGAACCAAGCCAGAGGAGATCACTTTTCAGAGTGAAATGCAAGATGATGGGTAAAGTATGCAGAGTCATCATAGAATTAGGGTCTACTGGTAATATTGTATCAGAGGAAGCAATTAGTAAGATGAAGTTGAAAAGGATTCCACACAGTAACCCATACAAGGTTACTTGGTTGAACAAGGGACAACATGTCCTTGTCAATGAACAAACATGGGTGGAATGTTCAATTAGAAGGTATAAGGATAAGGTATTGCATGACATCCTTCCTATGGATGCATTTCAACTTTTACTTGGTAGACCATGGAAATTTGACAGAGAAGCCATGCATGATGGAACTGAGAATGAATATTCCTTTAAGAAGGATGGTGTGACTTTTAAAATATAGTCACTGTTAGAAGAAGGAGAAGTGAAGACTTCATGTCCTAATGTCTTTTTGGTGAGTGAGGAGTTCCTAAAAGCTCTAGAAGAAGGAGAGGGAGTATCATATTCTTTCATTTTAAAACCAAAAGAAGAAGATGCAGAGAAGAAATCAAGAAGAAAAAGATTCCAAAAGAGGTACAAGAATTACTTAAAGAGTACAGTGACATTGTCAGTGATGGACAACCTACAAGCCTACCCCCTAAGAGAGATATCAGTCACCAAATTGAATTTATCCCAGGAGCTACCCTTCCTAACAAATCTGCCTATAAGATGACCCCTCAAAAAAATGAGGAAATTTCCAAGCAAATCCAAGAGCTCCTAAACCAAGGCCTCATTAGAAAGAGTATTAGACCATGTTCTATACCCACTATCCTAGCACCCAAAAAGGGAGGAACTTGGAGGCTATGCACTAATTCCAAAGATATTAATTGAATCATCGTTAAGTATAGGTTTCCTATTCCTAGAATAGAAGACTTAATGGACTATTTAGGAGGAGCAAGGTACTTTACAAAGATTGACCTAGAGAGTGGTTATCACCAAATCAGAGTCAATGAGGGAGATGACTGGAAGACAAATTTCAAAACCATAGAAGGTTTGTATGAGTGGCTTGCAATGCCATCTGGGTTATCAAATGTGCCATCTACATTCATGAGACTTATGAATGAAGTTATAAAAGACTACATTGGAAAATTTATAGTAGTGTATCTAGCTGATATACTAATATTTAACAAGACTAAAGAGGAACATCTCAGACATCTGCAGATTGTTTTGAAAAGATTACATGAGGAGAAGCTGATGATCAATTTGGATAAGTGTGAATTCCTCAAGAAGGAGTTAGTATATCTCAGGTTTGTATTGTCTCAAGGAAGTCTCAAGAAGGATCTGAGCAAGGTGGAAGCCATTGTCAACTGGCCTACTCCCAAATCTACAATAGAGGTGAGAATTTTTCATGGTCTAGCTCAGTACTATAGGAAATTCATTAAACAGATTAGTGCTATTTGTGCTCCTATGAAAACAAAATTTGTATGGAATGAGCAAGCTGACCAAGGATTTGAGTTGCTAAATAAAAATATTTCCACTCAACCTATCTTGATATTACCAAGCTTTGAGAAGCTCTTCATAGTTGAGTGTGATGCTAGAGATGTTGTCATTGGAGCGGTACTAAGCCAAGAAGGAAGACCAATGGATTTTCACAGTGAGAAGCTTAGTGATTCTAAGAGGAATTATTCTTCCTATGACTTAGAGATGTATGCTCTAGTCCAAGAACTAAGAAAATTAAGGCACTATCTGATTCCAAAGGAGTTTTTGGTGTATTCAGACAATCAAGCACTTAGCTTTCTAAATTCACAAGATAAGCTCAGTCACAAGCACATGAAATGAGTGTACTTGTAGGCTTACACCTTCAATTTCAAGCAAAAGAAAGGAGTGAAAAACAAAGTGGTTGATGCACTTAGCAGAAGAATTATGACAATACAAGAAGTATAATTATAGAGCATGGGTATTGATAGTTTCAAAGATCTATATGCAAAAGATGAAGACTTTGCAGAAGCATACAAGGTATGTAAAGAGTATAAAAATCAATTCCATAGTGAATTTTTTGAATATACTATGCAAATTGATCTATTATTCAAAGGGAGTCAGTTATGTGTCCCTAGAGGGTCAATTAGGGAAAATATGATCCAATAAAACCATAGTGGTGCACTTAGCGGCCATTTTTGAGTCAATAAGACTCAAGAGTTAGTGTAGAGGTTTTACTTTTGGCCTAAAATGAATTTGGATATCAGAAAGTATGTGGAGTGTTGTGTGGTGTGTCAGAAATCCAAAGGAACATCCTTAAATGTCAGCCTTTATCAAACTCTCCCCATTCCAAGTAGCCCTTGGGAATGTTTGAGCATGGATTTTGTTGTGGGACTGTCAAAGAAAAAGCAATGAATGGATAGTATCTATTTCATTGTGGATAGGTTTAGTAATATGACATACTTTGTCCCCTATAAGATAGTGCATGATGCTTGTCATATTGCAAAATTATTCTTCAAGGAGGTGGTAAGAATCCATGGCTTTCCCTTAAGCATAGTTTATGACCGAGACACTAAATTCATGAGTCACTTTTGGAAGACATTGTGGCACAAATTAGGAACCAATATGTCCTTTGGGTCTACATATCACCCTCAAACAGATGGCCAAATAGAAGTGGTTAATAGAATCCTTGGGAACCTATTGAGATGTCTCACAAAGGAGTATGGAAAAACTTGGGATCAACTCATAGGATAGGCAGATTATGCATACAATGACACAGTTAATAGGACTACTGGGAAGAGTCCTTTTGAAATTGTTTATGGACTGCACCGTAGAGGTATATTTGAGGTCAAAGAAATGAAGGATGGAGAAAAAGGTAGTGGTTATGCTAAAGACTTCATACAATCCATGAAAGAGGTGCATGAAATAGTGAGAAAGACTAACAAAGAATGTAGCAAAGATCAAACAGAAGGTGGATGAAAGAAAAAAGGAAGTTCATTTCCAAGTAGGAGATCTATTCATGGTCCATCTGAACAAAGAAAAACTACAAAAGGGAGTACCACATAAGTTGCAGATGAGAAGATTAGGGCCATGCACTATTTTGGCCAAATATGGAAACAATTCCTATAAGGTAGAGCTCCCAGAAGATATTGGTCTATCTCTAGTCTTTAATGTAGTAGATCTAGTTCTCTATAAGGGGCCTACTCTAGATCTAGACCAAAGTCTTATAGAGGTTATACAAGAGGTGGAAGATCTAAATCTGAACCCTACACCAACTAAAAGAGCAGAGAAGATACTTGATTCAAGGGCCTACAAAAAGACTAGATAGAGAACATATTATGAGCACCTGATAAAATGGCATGGACAAGGTGATGTAGAGGCTACCTGGATCGGGGAGACAAAGTTCAAGAAGTTGGGCATTGATTCCAACTTTCTCAATCCAAGGATGGATTGAAGTATTTTCATTTGGGGAGGATGGTGCAGGAGCACCTAGGCTAATCCTTACTCTAGTTTTGTTTTGGCTTTTAGTGACCTTATCCAAGTCAGTATAATTTGGTTTTGACCTTAGAAGGTCTTGCAAGTGTGTACCTAGGTGGATTTGACTAGGTTCAATCTAACCTAGATGTTTATGATTTATTAGTGGTTAGAAGTAGATTAAGCCTAAAAGTGGGGAAAAATTTCAAAAATCCTTAAATTCTTAGGAAAGGGTAGGAATATGCCTAAATAGTCTCTAGAATATTTTTTCATCATTCTAGGTCAAGTGGAGATCATTAAAGTTTGTTTTATGCAAAGTTGTCAATGTTGTCGAAATGTTGCATGACAACATTTGGCAGAATAGGATTCCCTTCAAAGAATGATGATGGGTCTTAAATTTAATGTCCTATAATCATGTACATGGCATATTTAGTGGTGATAAATTCATTTTCCACAAGGAGACATAGTAGAGAAGATAGACAGATGTATTAAGTGATTTTGATTTTGAATGAAAAGAGTTCTGAGTTCTGGTTTCACAGAGAGATGACTTGTTTTGAATTTGTGAGTTGATAGATGGATTGAAATAAGTAATCTAGTGTTGTATTAGCATATTTTGGTTATTTTTAAGAACTTTTCATTCATAGTGAATTTGTTTTGAGTTCGGTAAATTTACTTTCAAAGCATTTTGCAAGTAGAGTGGTTATTGTTGTTGTTTTGGTAGTTTTAGGAAACATGGCTTCCCCGTAGGTCTCCACTATGCTAATCATCATGAATCTTAGGGATATGGAAGGGAAGCCATTCTAAAGTGTGTGTATGGAAGGAAAAGCTCAGAGGAACTAGCTAGCTTATTTTAAGATCATGCCCTAGCTGAGTCCAGCATACCCGGTTAGGTACATGATAAAGAACTAATGACATGCAATTATAGGGGAAGGATTGAAAGGATGGAACCAAGCATGGTTTTGGAAGAATAGAGGTCCTATAGCTAACCTCCCAGAGGAAGATGCATTGGCCAATCCATTAAATTATATTTCCAAGCAGAAATCAGAATTTTTCTAAAAATAGCTTACTTGCCTTGTTAGCCCTGAATTCTAGGAAACCATTGTCCAAGAACCTTAGAATTAAAATACCACCATAATCCTTTAGGTCTTTCAAAAGGGTATCAAAATATCAACTTTTTTCTAGAAGTGTTTGGAAGTTTTGGGAGAGAAGTGGGAAAAACTCCTTGTTACTCAGGCTTCACTGGCCGAGCAAATTCAATGTCACTCGGGTCTTCATTAACCGGGTAGTTTTACTATCACTCAGGACTTAATTAATTGAGAAGGCTTAAAAAAAAAAAATCCCTTGGTTGTCTCGAGATGGTTTGAAGAACCAATGATGTCATATTCTAATGTGATTGTGTGGAAGTCAGGAAGTTGTCTTAGCAAGAGTTTCACCCCCTACAGTACTTGTGAAGATGTTGTGAAGAGTTTTCACTTAGATTTATCCAAGGAAGAGTGAAGAGTTGAAGTAACCCTAATGTTAGTGATCCCTCAAGGTGAAACACAAAGAGACTAACTCTTGGAGTTGAGTTAGGATAGTCTTAGGCCAGAACAACAAAAACTGTTAAGGTTCTAGAAGTGAGCTTAGGATGTAGGGAAGGCTAGGACAAGAAAATTCCTAGATTGTGTTTGTGCAAGCACACCTTGGAGCATCTCTATCATCACTACATGGGCACTGGTAGGAAAGAATGGAGCTAAGAAAACCTACTATCTCTCCTGTGAAAAATTTAGTACATATCAATATTTCATGTGTGTTTTAGACCACATCAAGTGGTTTGGCTCTCTTGGATAAAATTTAATATTCTCTCATGGTCATTAGTATCAATTATCCACTTACGAACCCCACATCCTATCACTAGATGAAGAGATAGGACAGTGGAAATTACAAGATGACTATACAGATAAACCTTGTTGTTAGATTGAAAATCAATAAAATGAATCCCATGTTTTAATATTTTGATTTTCTTCAAATATGTTCCTTGCACAACAACTAAACCTACACATACAAGTTCAACAACATATATATCTATAGATGTGAAATTAAGCATAAACACATGCACATAATTACATCGTAAGTTAAACCTCAATTGTAATAAATTAAACACAAACATGTACAATAATAACCTATTGGAAACATAACTTCATCACTTGTTTCTTTATTTGTTTGCTTCATCCTCTCCTTGGTGCAACATAATAAATAGTAACTAACACATTCTACATTTCGAGGCTCTGCTATTACTGCAAAAACATGTCCTGCAAAATATGTTTTCAATTTGAGGTCTCTAAATATAAATTAAACATCTAAGTTTGTATATATATCTTAGAGTGGATCTAAATTGAATAGTAAATAAGAACATGTGTACTTGTGAGCACTATTTACATGGACACATACCAATTTTGATCAAACCTGAAATATGGTCATAATCGATTGAAGTCAATGGAATGTCATCAAAGATTTCATCCTCAACTTCATCATTTGTATTAGTAACATCTAGTGGAACTAAATTCCATTCACTAACATATCCACATTTTTGGTTGATACATTCACCATAGTTTTCAAAAATGCAGTTATAACAAAAGCATGAGTAATCTCTAGTGTACAATTATCACACATTACTATCTGTACTCATAACTGAATGCAGGGATCTTATTTTTTCTACCCTCTTGCATCCATGGATTGATCTTCTATCAACACCTGAACAAGACACATACATGTATATATATACACACCATGTTCTTCAATTCAATTGAAATAAATTTAAAGTACATACATTAATTTGGAAAACAAAGGCATCAAAATTGAAAAGCATTTTGTTTGGTCAGATGGATGTTTAGCACAATTTAAATCAGCAAGGCCATTTTATGGACTATGTAGATATCATCGATACCAAAAGATACCACATCTTTGGAGTTTCTTTGAGAGTGGACATGGAAAGGTAGAGCATGATGGTGCAGGAGCCTGTATCAAACGTGTTTTAAGAAAGTATCAGCTAGACTATCAGGGATATCATATAAATAATTCTCATGATGTAGTTGAGTGGTTCAAGACACATTTTGTGGTTCCAACTCAGGATCACACAACATATACCATGTTCTTCAATTCAATTGAAATAAATTTAAAGTACATACATTAATTTAAACTTCAAAACAAGTGATGTTGCATTTATACCTGACATATCCCAGAATACTCTGAATGGTATGACTCATCCAAATGTGATGTTGTGTGATCTTGAGTTGGAACCAAAAAATGCATCTTGCACCACTCAAATACATCATGAGAATTATTTATATGATATCCCTGATAGTCCAACTGATACTTTCTTAAAGCACGTTTGATATAGGCTCCTGCACCATCATGCTCTACCTCTCCATGTCCACTCTCAAAGAAACTCCAAAGATGTGGTATCTTTTGGTATCGATGATATCTACATAGTGCATAAAATGGAATTTCTAATTTAAATTGTGTTTCACATCCATTTGACCAAACAAAATGTTTTTCAATTTTGATGCCTTTTTTTTTCCAAATATCCAAAAAATGTTTTAAAGCAATGCTCAACAAAATTTATGTCATGCTCTTTATCATCACTAATGTAAAAGTGATATTCTTTCTTTATGACCCATTTTTGATATGTAATTTCAAAACCATCCAAATCTAATTGTGCATGTTGATAAGAAACATGTACCATGATAGTGACTTGCTCTGTATAGTAGTATTCTACTTGAATTTTTTTTGAGAAACAAAAGAGTAATTTTCTGCAAAGTCAGCAACCGATAAACTTGTTCCAAATGGAAAAGTTTCTCTTAGTAGTTGGAATTGTTCTTCTTTCCATTTAGTAAAAAAAACATGATGCATATATGGTTGTATCAATTTACAAAAATTCTCCATAAATGTTGCAACATGTATCTCCTCCTCTACATATTCCAACCTTGTTGACTCTTTCCCAACTTTTGTTTCAGACTTTATGTACTTGTAACTCTTACATTTTACCATCCTTGTCATGTCAGTATCTTCAAGTCTCAAAGGAAATTAAGCCAAATCCCCACATGTTTGACAAGTTCCTCTTATGCAATCTATTTCAGGTATTTCATGATCAATTGATTTGTTACATAAGATTGATGCTATGAATTGTCTTGGACATTTCAGAAAATAATTTTGATAGCCATCACTTTCTTCTATCATCTTTCTAAACCCTTGATAGTAGAGATCAAATTAAACATGATATCGACAACAAGTTTCAAAAGATTTATTTATCTTTACAAAATATGGCTTTAATCTTTCAAAAATTATTTGTCCAATCTTAATATCAGGATTTGAAATAAAAAATTAGAGATACAATTCATGTTGTGTTTCATCCAACCAATGTTTTGTGTGCTGCAAATAATCCTTAGGCCTAGTCCTCTTCTTGATAAGATCTCTTGTATTTGGTGAAGGATGAGTATGATCAGTCCAAATTGTCATAACCAAGTTCCTAACTATTTCGTTAATCCTATTAGAGCATAAAGATCTACACGTTAGTGCCCAATAACCTTCCAATGTAGTATCATCCAAATTGATTATCCTTTTCAATAATGTCCTAGTGTCTTCCTATTATACCTGATATGAGATGAAAGTGAAGAAATTTGTCTTTTTTGGGACATATTTTTATTTAAAATAGATGTAAGTATCACTCTTCTTGAAATGGACTTATCTGCAGATCTAGTTGTTTTCCCAATGGAATGCAAACCTTCCTTAACACTTTCAACAATATTTTTTGTATGTTAGACGTTTTTGTCCTTTTCAAGCTTGCATCTACACCCAAAAAATTTAATGGCTCTTTTAACTTATCTTTAAGAAGTGTAATTGATAATAGTTGGGGTTTTTCAAGTGTATCAAGAATCTCAAATTGTGCAATTATTTCCTTAGAATTTTTATTTAATTCCCTCTTCATAGTATTTATGGGTTGTTTAGCACAATCTCTCAATTTTTCCACATCCATTTTGATTAAATGATCTATGCTTTTACGATTAATTTTTCTCTTCAACTATTGAGATAGATTAACATTCTCATTTGTTGTTTGTACTTGGGATGCAAACAAAATAAAAAAAATATCTTAATAGCTCATCTTAAGGGGAAAGACCCAAAATGCATAATTAACCACAAAGAGACTAAATTGAGACATTAGGGGAGATTCAAAGAGAGAGAGATGTGTACTTGTTTGGGATTTTTAAGGTTGTACTTGTTGAGCTTGTTGACCTTGCAATGACCCTTCTCCAACTTCTAAAGGTTGGGCCTGTTGACCTTGTGATGACCCTTCTCCAACTTCATAAGGTTGTGCTTCTTGAGAATTTCCTGCATACAAAGATATAATTATTTTAAACAAAATCCTGAATGAAATTTCCTATGTCCTATTGTGTCTAATTAGGTCCTAATAGGTCTAATTGTGTCTAATTAGGTCCTAAAGGGTCTAATTAGATCTAATTAGGTCCTAAAGGGTCTAATTAGATTATAAAGGGTATAATTAGGTCCTAATTGGATCTAATTAGGTCCTAAAGGGTCTAATTAGATCTAATTAGGTCCTAAAGGGTCTAATTGGGTCTAATTGTGTCTAATTGGGTCCTAAAGGGTCTAATTGGATCTAATTAGATCCTAAAGGGTCTAATTATGTTATAAAGGGTCTAATTAGGTCCTAATGGGTCTAATTAGATATAATTAGGTCCTAAAGGATATAATTGGATCTAATTAGGTCCTAAAGGGTCTAATTGGATCTAATTAGGTCCTAATTGGATCTAATTAGGTCCTAAAGGGTTTAATTAGATCTAATTAGGTCCTAAAGGGTCTAATTGGGTCAAATTGTGTCTAATTGGGTCCTAAGGGTCTAATTGGATCTAATTAGGTCCTAAAGGATCTAATTAGGTCCTAAAGGGTCTAATTAGGTTATAAACAGTCTAATTAGGTCCTAATTGGATCTAGTTAGGTCCTAATTGGATCTAATTAGGTCCTAAAGGGTCTAATTGGATCTAATTAGGTCCTAAAGGGTCTAATTGGTTCTAATTATGTCTAATTGGGTCCTAAAGGGTATAATTGGATCTAATTAGGTCCTAAAGGGTCTAATTAGGTTATAAAGGGTCTAATTAGGTCCTAATTGGATCTAATTAGGTCCTGATGGGTCTAGATGGATCTAATTAGGTCCTAAAGGGTCTAATTGGATTTGATTAGGTCTTGAAGGCTCTAATTAGGTCCTAATTGGATCTAATTAGGTCCTAGAGGTTCTAATTGGATCTAATTAGGTCCTACAGGGTCTAATTGGGTCTAATTGTGTCTAATTGGGTCCTAAAGGGTCTAATTAGATCTCATTAGGTCCTAAATGGTCTAATTGGATCTAATTAGGTCCTAAAGGGTCTAATTAGGTTATAAAGGGTCTAATTAGGTCCTAATGGGTCTAATTGGATCTAATTAGCTCCTAAAGGGTCTAAAGGGATCTAATTAGGTCCTAAAGGGTCTAATTGGATCTAATTAGGTCCTAAAGGGTCTAATTAGGTTATAAAGGGTCTAATTACGTCATAATTAGATCTAATTAGGTCCAAAAAGGGTCTTATTGGATCTAATTAGGTCGTAAAGGGTCTAATTGGATGTAATTAGGGCATAAAGGGTCTAATTAGGTATAATTGTGTCTAATTAGGTCCTAAAGGGTCTAATTAGGTTATAAAGGGTCTAATTAGTGTTAGGATGAATTCAGAATAACTGAGAGGGGGGGTGAATCAGTTATCCTCAGGTCCAGATGTGCCCATATAAAACTTTAAACTAACTTCAATAACTCTGATCTGCTTGACAGTAATAAACAACAAAAGTGTGTAGTTTACTGTACTAATGAAATAAGCTTGCAGAATACTTAACAGTAAAACACAACAATAACATTCACACATTTTGACACCATGATTTAACGTGGAAACCCAATATGGGAAAAACCACCAATAACATGCTACCAAAATTTCACTCTTCTGAAGTGATGCCCTATGAGGAGCCTACCCTGTTAAAGGTTACAAAACACACTGTCAAATGTGACCTGGTTAAAGAATTTAATCACCCCGTCAGGAGTGGCCTTGTTAGAGGACTTAGAATATTCAAATCTGAATGTCACCTTGTTCAAAGGATTTATACAATGATTGTTAGGTAAACCTGGTTAAAGGATTTGAATTGGTACAATGGTTAGAAAGTAATCAGCAGGTGTGCTACGATACATACAACTTACTTTGCAAATTTAGATCCAATTTTAGCTCTAATGCTAATTCATTGAGTGGCCTCCATTTTCATCTCAAACTTTAGATCTCACTGGAAATCCATCAAGCAATCACTTCACTTCTCTGCTCAGCCTTCTCTGCTAGGTCTTTACCAATCAGTCAATTAACCATGCAATACTCTTGCATTCAACTTATCCTCACTTGGATACCATAACAATAACCATAGTAGGTTACATTATACCTCTTCATCTAGCTTAGATAAATCTTTTTCTTCTTAATCAAGATAGTAGATCATAGGTTAGGTTAGATCCAATAGATCTTTCCATCATTACATTTAATTTACTTCTCCAATGCAGTCATTAATTAAACATTGAATCCATGCACTAATAACAGTTTCCCATGCATTAAATGATTGTGGACTAATCTTAATTAACAATGCATATCCCAATAAAATCAACTATGTTGGCCATAGATCTCAAATCTCATCAATTAAAAAAATATTGTTGCTTAGCTTCCTCTGTCTCCCTCGACATTTCATTGGCGCTCAACATCATCTTTTCTTTGCTTGGCATAACCTTTCACTTTGCTCGGCATCATATTTTCTTTGCTCAGTATCGACCTTCTAGTGAACTGTCAGTGATAGATAAATAATGTATCACTTTGCCAAAGTGCTAAATGATCAAGTACCCTGATGTATACTCATAACTCAACCATTTCCTTGGTCTTCTTGTTATCCCATTCTTTCAAATCTTCATCAATGAATGGATAAGGTACTCAAACATACAACAATAGTCTCACCAGTTAAGGTTTGACATCAATGACAAAATAACAATTGTCTACATTGTAGCAATCTTTCCAACAATATCCCTCTTTGGCATTGATGGCAACACTAAACTATAAAACAATAATTTCCAACCAAAGTTATCCTACAATCCAAAAAGTGCATGTGTTCTTGATATGAACAAATATTCATTAATTTATTTAGCTTCATTTTGACTCCCTCTGTGTCTATAATCACACTGAAAATGTGTTATGATTCTGTTCAGCTCCCTCTTTCAGTAATATCTCCCTTGTATCTGTTGTTTTAGCAATAATCTCCCTCTTTGACAACAATGCCAAAGATGTTGACATCTTCATTATGCAGATTCTTCTATTCTAATCTTTGTATCATGATGTTCATGTCATCTTTGTTTATGACTGATCTTCTTTTTTTTTCTTGTCTTCTACTTCACAGTTTTTAGGCAGCATCCTAAAAATGTGACTTATTGTGCATCAATGTGTCAAGTGTTCTGATTAAAACATTTGATGCAACAGTACCATTCAGCACTAGTTAGCCTCTGCTAGGGGAATCACCTCTAGTTTACCTCTTAGATATTCATGAAAATACTTGGGTAATTCTTTTGTAAATATGTCTGCCAACTGTTCCTTAATGTTCACGTATTCCAGTCTCACTTCCTTCTCATGAACTAGCTCCCTCAAGTAATAATACTTGATAGCTATATGTTTGGTCTTAGAGTGCATTATAGGATTTTTAGAAATATTAATGGCACTCGTGTTATCACAATATATGAAAACTGGTTATGTGATCTCCTCCTTCATACCTTTCAATAGTATCTTCAACCACACAATGTTTGAACAATTAACTTCTGCTACCACATACTTAGCTTCAGCTGTAGATTGTGAGGTGCAATTATGTTTCTTTCTTGTCTAGGAAACTAATATTTTCCCCAAAAGAAATGCTCCTCCTGTGGTTGTTTTTCTATCATCAACATTACCAGCTCAGTCAGAATCAGTATAGACTCTGAGTTCAAACTTGTCATTCCTTTTTTAATATAGGCCATAGTCTTCTGTACCTTTCAAATATCTCAAAATTCTTTTCACTTCCATTATATGTGTCTCTTTTGGATTAGCAGAAAATATAGCAACAGTTCCAACTGCTAATTTAATATTAGGTCTACTATGTACAACATATTGCAGCTTACCAATCATTGATTTGTACAGTGTTTGATTTACCTCTTTGGTATCATCATTCTTTATCAACTTCTGTCCAGTAGCCATGGGTGTACTTACTGGTTTTGAATCTTCCATACCAAAAAATTTCAGTAGCTCCTTGATATATTTTGATTGAGTAATATAGATACCATTCTTCATTTGGTGTATTTGTAAACCAACAAAGAATTTTATCTCACCAAACATAGACATTTCAAATTCAGTTTGCATCTCTTTTGAAAATGCTTTACATATCATATCGTGTCCATTGAATATGATGTCGTCAACAAAAATTTCAGCCAATAAAATTCCTTTACCTTGCTCTGTTTTCAAATATAGATTGTTGTTGTCATTTGTTCTTGCAAATCCAATCTTCATCAGATAATTGTGCAATCTTTCATACCATGCTC
>MU226255.1:611784-623337 GCA_018584345.1 Thuja plicata
CACACACACACACATATATATATATTCCACCCAACCACAAAGGTTTAGGGTTGCCCAGAATCTGTTAATCATGAGGATCTCTAACAATCTTAAACTGGCAATAGTAATGGAAATTGTGCAACATGATAAATCTATATTTAAGATGCTAATGTAATAATATCAATATATGGTAGAGTATGGAACATAATGGTCAAATTAGAAACATATAATAAAATATTGGTCAATCAACTTTCATAAAAGCATTTATATTGATGTTTTCCAATAGGTAGATTGAGGGTAGATATTTATCCTTGTTTGATCCTCCATATTCAACACCATTTGATATATATATATATATATAGTGTAAACATTACATATGTTTAGATAGATCTGTGCAGGCCCGAGTAATCAGACTCTCCAAAACCCAAAAAATATATGATTGTTGTGTAGCCTTCTAAGGAAATTTTAAAAAAGGATGGATATGTCTTTGAATGGTAAAAAAATTCATACAAAAGATGCTAGATAGTTAGTATTATGACTAAACTGTATCATAGGTTAATATAAAAACTTGTAATGTAAGTGCTCAAATATTTAAAGGTTTCTGATTTCCTTGTACTCATCCATGCATCTCCAACCTAGTGGAGGGTCTATATCTAAAATCTATTAATTTGAATTCACACCCTCCATGGTGGAACATCTTCCAACATCCATGTTAAACTTGGCACCTCTTAGCTTCTCTTTGTTTTCCATGGGATGCTTTCCTTTATGCATCTATTTCAACCTATTTTCCTCATTGTATTCTTTGAAAAATGCCTCTAGGCCCCTTACAAAGGGTGTCTGAACCTCCTTGAATTGGTTCCATATGAATCCATGAGATATTTTAGGTGTGTACATCCTAGTAGTGCATCTTGGAGAAACATTTTGAATTTACACTTAGACAACCTCATGACAATTGTAACCTATATTGCAACATATTGGAAACTGAGTGTATGGGACTCAGTAAGCACCCTACACTTGTCTTGAAACTTATCTTCATTTTTATGAGCCCAAATTTTCCATAAAATCTCAATAGCTAGATGAAACCAAAACAAATTAAAATATTTTTAAATGTCATGACCAGAGGCAGGAACCGTATTTAGAGAAAAGCAATGTGTCACCTGTATGCATGGAAAACCTTGAGGAAAATAGTAATAGACAGATTATCCCCTATGAAACACCAAGTGATATGGTGCTAGAAACTGTGGAAGATTTTATTGAATTCCTTAGTAAGAGCACAAAAAAGAAAAGGAAAATGATAGGGATACATTCTCTCTCTAAGAATAAGGACAAAGATAGTAAACAACAAAAATTTGTTATACCCGAATAATTTAATAGATTGTGTAGTCGTAGAGAAACACCCTCCCAAAATGTTTGTAATTATGTTACACATACATAGCTGGAATGTTCGTGGCCTTGAAATGCCTAACAGGAAGTACATTGTCAAGAAATGGTGTAATGGATGAAGGATAAGGATATCATCTGTTTACAAGAAATCAAGGTTGTAGGATACAATGCCTACAATACTCTGAAGTTCCTATGAGACAGGGCCATGTGTCTGTATACCAACCATGACAGGGGAAAAATGGAGTATTGAATTTCTCATCAACCCTAAATGGACTGTGAAATTTGAGGGGGAGTGATCTTCCCCATGCCAGAGAGTGCATTGGATTCTGTTCAAAATTAATGATCAAATGGTAGGAATTTGTAATATCTATGCAGCAAATGAATACAAAGATAGAGCAATATTTTGGGATTGGCTAACTAAAAACCTACCCAGGGCACATTGGATCTTTGTGGGAGACTTCAACATGATCAAGAATAAAGAAGACAAATGTGGAGGCATTAATCAACATTGGAAATAGAATGAGTATTTTTTTGGGCTAGTTTTAAAAGGAGATTAAATCTGAAGGACCCTATGGATACAAAGAAGTCAGAGGGTAAAGGAATATGGTAAACTTGGTGCAATAACTAGACTAGAAAATAGAGGGTTTAATGTAGATTGGACAAATTTTATCTTGATTCTACCTTTTTTGGTGCTACTTATGATTTTGAAACTTACCCTGTCAGAGTCTATCCGTCCAGTATATCAGATCACTCTCCTATATACTGTGAGGTTGTTGTTGATGCTCTCCAGGAGACTAATCATGGAAAACGTAAAGGTAACTTGTTTAAACTTAATGTCTCCCTACTTAAAGACAAAGACACCTATGATTCCATCATAATGGTCACTTGATTATCCAAATTTTGTAGTGGATCCTCCTCTCTAGGAGAACAGTGGGGGCACTTGGTATAAGTTTGGAAGAATATGTTTCAGACTATTGGTAAGAAACTGGCTATGGATAGAAGACAAGATGAAATTAAACATTAGAGGAAACTTAATGAGATTGAGGAAATGCTTCAGAATAAGAGATAGAATGTACAATTAGAGAAAGAGATGGTCAACAACAAAAATGAATGGAGAAGGCATCAAAATTATGACATTCAGGGTCAGAAAGTGAGAGCCAAGATGAATTGGCTTAAAGAAGGAGATAGGGGTAATAAATATTTATTCAACATCAACAGAGCTAAACAAAAAATGGAGCTCATTGAATAAATCCAAACTATCTTGAGCTTATCTAGAGACAACAAAAAAATATTGGGTGCTTTCTACAGTTTCTACAAAAAGTTATTTACTTCTTAATATAGTTCTAACAGTCAGAAAGCCTTGGATGATTGTATGAAGCTTATCCAAAAAAATATTAGAAGAGAAGAATATAAGATGTTAGAATAAAACATTGGTGTGGAGGAAATTGAAGAGGCTATTGGAGCCATGGCTAATGGCAAATCTCTCGGCCTAGATGGATTGCCTATCAAATTCTATAAAGAAAACAAAGAGTGGATCGGCCAAGAGCTTCTAGAGGTATATAATGAGGCTTTTGATAGAGGTACACTGGGTGAGAAGATCAACAAAGGTATTATAAAATTGATTCCTAAGAGTGGAGATAGAGCTTAGGTAAAAAATTGGAGACCTATTACACTTTTAAATATGTCTTATAAAATTATTGCCAAAGTCCTTGCAAGAAGAATTACAAATATCATGGTAAAAATAATTTCGGTTACCCAAATAGGGTTCATTAAAGGAAGATTTATCCTTGAAAAATATTATTACCAGTTGGGAGACCATGAATTGGGCTCATAATGATGACTAGAATACTGCTATGGTGCTTCTAGACTATGAGAAAGCATATGATAGAGTGGAATGGCCTTTTGTTATTAGCATGCTTCAAGCCTTCAGATTCCCCCTACTACTGCAGATGGATCTCAATTTTATTCCAATATTCCTCTACTATTATAGAAGTGAATGGAGAAATCTCAGAACCCATTGTGCTACAAAGATCTATTAGACAAGGGTACCCAATCGTCCCATCTATTTTTTTCATTGATGTTTATGCTTTGTTCTATATACTTAGAGCCACAAAACTTGGTCCTCCTGTACGAGCTATTACCTTACCCAATGGGGATGAGTTGATAAATGATCAGTTTGCAGATGATACAACCCTTTTTCTTGAACTCTCCCTGGATAATTTTGATAATACTATGAATAGATTGCATTTTTTGAGTCTGGTAGCAAGAGCCAAAGTTGCACCACATAAATCAAGAGTACTAGGATGGAAGGAGCATGCTCCAGACTGGCTAACATAGAGAGGGTGGATATAGAATGGACCTAATGCCATTGTTAAATACCTTTGTATTCCTTTTGCAGTCAAACCAACACTTAAAGATATGTGGTAGTGGATATATTCTAAAATTGAGAGGAAGCATTTGAAGTGGAAAACCCACATGCTATCTCTTGCTGGTAGAGCATAAATAGTTCAGAAATTGTTGGCATCCCACGCTATCTACTATTCTTCCTCGTGGTTTTTTTCTATAAATCAGAATAACAAACTTGATAAAATATTAAGATATTTTATGTTGTCAGATGGCATGAGGAAACAGAAAAGGCATTGTGTTAAATGGGAATGGTGCTGCACCTCGAGAAAGTTTGGGGGGTTGGGTCTGAAATATTTATAGGTTAATGGGCTAGCCCTTTCTGCTAAATGGATTTTGATGATCCTATATGGTGATGAGCCCTAAAAGGTTCTGGTTAGAAATAGCATCCAAAAATCTATCATTAAAATAGGTAAGAAGTGGAATAATGTGCCCCTTGTTGATATTGTATTTGGTCAGTTTGATATAAAATGTTTTGGATAAAAGGTTTTTGCTACCATATGGAAGGCAAGGACTCAGGTGAGAGGTTTTCTTTTCTTTAAAAATTCTATTGGAAGCTCTCCTACTTTCTCTGTTTTTGACAAATCTATTTTTGGGGCATTTATGTCAATAACAAACCACTTTCACTCACCCAAGGCTGCTCAGCTAGGGCCTAGAATAGAAAAGGTATTACTGTCATTAATGATGGTTTGGTTGACAAGAAATTGAGTAGCTAGGAGGAAGTCAGATACAAGTATGGGATTCCACAGTCTCAGAAGAAGATTTATTCTATGATTCATAAAGTTGTTGGTCTTTCCTTTCCTAGTAAAATGGTAGACTCCAACCAGGCTCTTAAGGAAATAAAGTGGACAAATGGTGGTTTATTATTTAGTGCTTCTACCAAATCTATTTATAACTTAATGAAAGATAACACCTCCATTTTTTAGAATATTAATGTTAGTTGGGGTTTTAATTGGTCAGTCTCTAGATGGAACCATGTGTTTGATATGTTTTGGCACTCCCATGTGGAACCTAAAATTCTTTTCTTTAGATGGATTTTGATCCTAAAAAAATGTGTTGTGGGTTATTGTTTAACCTCTGTTGGTATTGAGCCAGTGGTCTTCTCTATTTGTGTTTGTTATGAATCCTTTGAACATCTTTTTTTAATGCAAATTTGCTTCCAGAGATTGGTCTTTATTTCTTGGTTCCCCTATTCTATGGAATAGTAGACCTAGGTTGTCTTGGCAAGAAGTCTTATCTGGGTTTGTTGTACCTTTTGGTCTTTCTCTTAATTTTTTTTGGTTTTCTCTCACTGTTGATATCTTATATTTTTTGTGGAAGAGGAGAAATCAAGATGTTTTCCAACAGAAGAAGAGAGTGCTTACTGAGTTTAATTTTAAACTCACATATTTTCATATTATGTCTCAGGTATCTACAGTTTTGGATATCCCAAAAGACATATTCATGATATTGGTATGTGAAGGGGCCATGATAATATACAAAAAAGACATATTATCTGCTAGCTACTTTGATAACTATGTGGATGAGTTGAACAAGGAAGAACTAGACAATTTGAATATGTTTGTCAAAGAAAAAGGTATCGATATTGAGAAAGAGAACCCAATGATTAGCAAGAGTCGAGAAGACAAAGAAATGAATTGGGAGGAGGTAGAAAGCATCCTAGTTTCTATGGATCCACCCATTGGGGCCTTTGAATGTGACAAGGCCGAATGCAGCAATAATATCATAGGGCAATGGGACTAGTTATGAAATAATGTTTTCCTTTTTTTTGGCACTCAACAAACTGTAACTATGTATAGGGGTATTCTTTTGGTTATAATTTTGTAAAGGGAAGGGATTAGTCTCTTTGACTGACATTGTTGATAACACTTATGTTGTAATGATCTTTTACTCCAATTTTATACACTATCTTAATATATATATATAAATTGAGTTCAGTGTTGCTTCCCCAAAGAGTAGTGAATATGGGATGCCATCTCTTGTTATAATAATACAAATACCAAACAAAATTGAGATAGGAAAATAGATCATTTTTATAACTTAAATAATTTATATTAAGTTGGATTTAATATTCAAAGAAAGAATTCCATAAGAACACCTATAGAGCTAACATCCATCCATGTCCAAGGAACATGACTTAGGGAGAAAAAATATAGAAACAACTTGATTGAAATACCTAATTCCCTTAAGGAAACAACTTCTATTTAAACACACTTGTAAAAGAGCAAGCAATTTATCCTTATGATTAATATTCTACTAGATAGATATCTCACCACAAAGAGTATTTCCATTTACTACAAATACATTATAGGTAATTAGATGTATGATCAATTACCATACCTTCAAAATAGTTTTAAACACATCGGAGTCTACTTGAGCAATGAGGAAGTGACCAACTATTCAATCATTTTAGGGGAGACTCTTCCAAAAAATTTCTTGCTTGGGGGCAACAAGCCTGATATTATACTTGGCAAGAACCTTCCAATGTTCATCACAATCAAGGCTTTGAAGATCCATTTCACAAAATATCCACTCCTTTAAGATTTAGATATTTGTGCCCTAGATCCAGTCTCTTATTGACATAGCATCACTTCCATTTAATAGAGTGCATTTTACTTTTACCTTTTCCATCAAACCAGAGAAAATTTATTATCCATTTTTGAATATCATTAACTTGATTGTTGTTGGAGAGCGAGATAGAAGCATAATAGATACTGTAGTATGAGATAATTTTTATACATACTTGCATCCTTCTTGCCAAAGACAAATATTTCTTATTCCTCTTTCCTAGTTTATGGACAGTCTTTCTCTTAATTCAAAGCCACATATCTTTCAAATTGGGATTGACAATAAAAAAGGAATACTAAGGTACCTTACTTTTTTATTGGGGCCACTCCATTAAAAGTTGTCCTTTCTAATCCATTGAGTTGGAGTGTCATTCCACCCAAGGAGGATGAATTTTGTAGAATAAATATTGGCAATAAAGGTCTCACATAAGAGTTCCATATTTTTGAGCATGAAGTCCCCATACTTCTCTTTAAATTCAAAGAAGAGGTTTGTATCATCTACAAAATGAATATTAAGGAGATCATCTTTGTTTGGAAAATTTATACCCTTAATCCTGGGAGAGTTAGAGGAATATCCAAGGGGTAGAAAATGACATCAAAAGATATCACAAACAAAGTTGGAGAAAAAGGACAACCTTGTCTAATGGACCTGATAGAAACATCTATGAGCATGATCCATTAATCTTAACTTGGTAAGTGACATCTCTCATCAACACCTAAACCATCTAACAAGACTCCATAGGGAATCCAAAATTGTCGAGCATCATGATAAAAACCTTCATTCCACTCTATCATAAGCTTTCTCAAAGTCAAATAAAAACATAGGCACATTTTGGTGAATTTTTTTTGCCCAGTTCATGGTATCCTCACTTTTTTAAATATCCTCTAAAATATATCTCCCTTTAATGAAGCTTGTTTGAGTGTTACTTAAAAATTTGGGGAGAATATTAACAAGTCTCAGAGCCATTATTTTAGCCAAAACCTCATAGGAGACATTAGGAAGTGTTATTGGTCTCCAATTCTTGATGAGGTTTTTGTCACCTTCTTTGGGGAGTAGTTTGATGGCACACTTGTTGATGTCGGTTCTTAAATAGCCTTTAACAATTGCTTCCATAAAAACCTAGAGCATACCTTCACTCATCCATTCCTTATTCTTCTTATAGAACTCTATAGGTAATGCATCAAAACCTGGAGATTTATCATTGTTAAGAGTGCTCATAGCTTCATGATTTTCCTTGAGGGTGATGCCTTGTTTAAGAATATTAGAGTCATCTTGTGAGATTGTTTTAGGAATAAGTTTCTTACATACCTTTCAAGCCTGATGAATTTTGGGAGTGTTACCTTTAGAGGTAAACAAATTTTTATAGTAGAAGAGGAATGCGTCCTTAGTGTCCTCTTGGTCATGGAGTACCCTACCTTCATCCATGTATTATCAATCCTCTCATCAAATTCCTTTTTCTTAAGTAACTTGAAGAAAAAATAGTCACTGTAGGCACCCTAAAATGGACAGACTTGCGCCTTGAAATTAAAAATACTAATTTTCATCTCTTAATTAATGGTTTTTTAATCGTTAATTAATAGTCTATTTTCTTCTAAAAAATCATTTCATCTATTAATTAACAGTTTTTAATCGTTAATTAATCATCTGTTTCTTCTAAAATTCATTCCCCAAATCATCTAATCAAATTCCCAAAATTAATTAAATAATTAATTTTATTTAATTAATTAACCTTAATTGATTAATTTCTATTAAGTAATTAATTAATTAAGTTCAATTTTCTAAAGTTTAAATTAAAATAATTAAACTTACTAATTCAATTCTTCCAATTAAATTAATTTAATTTCATTCAATAAACCAATTCTAAATAAAAAATAATTCAATTATCTCACATGTTGAAAACTTTAATTTAAAAAAATGAATTAAATATTCATTTATTTGCAAAGAGATAACTTTAATTAGATCACATGGGTTACTCCTCCCATATCTTTAGTTCACATGGGTTTCTCCACCCACCTCTTCAGTTCTAAAAGGTAACTCAAAATTAGCTCTCCAGTTAACCAAGTTCTATCTCCTCTCTCTCAATTGAAGAGGTGGAGTTTACTAATGGCTCCTCTAGTTCCCTTTGACCTCAACCATTCATCTTCCTATCTCTGGGATTGATCTCAACCGTTCATCTCATTGTCAATTCTTATATAACAAACCCTTCATAACCATTTGAAGGATCCAAGATTTCAAGCTCACATGCGCCATTACTATGTCAGATTGGTTCTAGAATTCAAGCCATCTTGCAATCACACACACACACACACACATTTCAATTACCAAATTATCAACACTCCCAAGTCATAGACGCTTCCCACACCAATACTGAACATCAAAAACAACATTTCAGAAGGAGTAGAGAGAGACAATAGAAGCTTCAAGCAATTGGGTTTGCATTCATTTGTTTTCCTTTTACTTGCTTGTACATTTTATTGATGCGTTAAGTGTTCTTTATTAGTATTTTCTAATTGATTTCCCCATTGCAAACCAATGCTACTAACCCTTGTCGTTGGAAAGTGGATGAACTACGATTGACCACATACATTTTAGTGAACCCAACATGAAGCAAACAACCCAAATATCTCTTGCAGATGATAGACAGAATCCTTTAGCCTCAGGTGTACAGTTGTAGAACTCATTTCCATCATTTTCTTGATATCTGTGTAATTTCATAATCATTGGTATTTTTTCGCAATTGACAAAATAGTGTTGCAATTGACTAGTTTAATACCGCAATTGATTACAGGATTTCACATTTATTTTTTGTCATTTTATGAGTCTCCATTTTCTTGCTCTATGCCACAATTGTTAGTATTTTATTGCAATTGTCTACATATTACCGTAATTGCACCAAAGTTGCTGCAATTTACCGATCCAGACTGTAATCGTCTGTGTTGTACCGCAGTCAGAAGTGCTTTTCTACAATCACCAAAAACTCACCACAACTAATTGTTCTTTGCCACAATTTCTAGTGCTTTACAAAAATCACCAAAAGTATTGCTTATCAGATCCAAAACCTCTTTCTATCTATTTTTAATATGATATTTTCTTGTTTTCTATGCACGACTGGACAAATCACCGAGAACAGAGAAGGGTAAGCCTTTTGAGTATCAATCATTACTTTCAAAGTTACACTTACTCTCATTGGAAACCATTTTCTTGGTGGTGCTAACTTGTCTAGACAGAGAAAAACTAAAATCAATGCACTTGTCAATTTGGTGCTTAAAAGGAAAATTGCATGCAATCATCTTGAACCTCAAATTTGCACTTTGGTGCTTAAAATTAATGCGAGGTTAACAATTGAATAAAGGAAAAGCAACATTTCAAGTTTGGTGCACTAAAATTGAACCAATCAAACACCTAATTTTGGGCTTAAAACTGAACACTTGTGCTTGTATGGTGGTTTAGCTTAGTTCACATTTCAAAATTTCAGAGCTTAAATGATTAACCTTGGGTCTTGAGTTTTTGGTGCACTTACACAATCTGTTAGATTAAACACCGTTATAATTTTTAGAAAGGCCTGTCTGGGGAATGCGCTTCTTCCTCAGAGAATGACCTTAAACTGGTAAATCCTTCCGATCGGTATATAAACAAGATGTGAACCAAAGTTCCATTTTATATCTAGCCAAGCTCGGGTGAGGTGTGTTGATGATAGTCTAGATCGGGTGAATATCCTTAAGGAGCCAGCATGGTCAACTAGGCTCTCAAGTGAGTTACACATGTACAAACTGATTGGATAGATACCACAAACCCTACTAGAACCTATTAATTAGAGGTCAACCCGGTTTACCTCCAAAAATATACCTTATTATAGTGCAAGGGGTTGCAAAATTTTCCCCCAAGATTCCCAACATATGTGCTCCAATATATTTTTGTAGTGAAAGAGATATTTACTATATGACAACAATATTTGGCAACGAAAAAAACACAGGCGCCTATGTCATGGACCTTCGTGTCCTAGTAGTGTGACAATTGCTATGTGAGCTAACGAACATTCAAGCATTGGGCCTATAATATTGTATTTTGAAGCCATTGACTTTGATTAATCTGATTGTTCATTGTTGAGACCTCATAATAACATTGCAACTTGAAAAATTTATAGAACATACACATGTCAGTCTTCATTCTTCAAAATACATTTTTTATTGTGCTTGTTCTTTGATCAGTTTCCAAAACAAAAAACAAACATCAAAATTGTCAAACTAAGTCAAAAGTGTTAAAGTCTAGGGTTGTCAACATCAACTATCTTTCAAATAAGAAGCATTGTTCCAAAAAATCAAAATTGTTAGATAGTGAGGCCTATTCTTGAGTCTTTTTTAGACTATTTCCACTTTACCACAATTGCCCGCATTTTGCCACAATTGACGAAAGTTTTCCACAATCATCCCTTTTTTTGCCTCACTTGATCTATTTATTACTTCAATCGGTAATAGATTACCACAATCGACCAGTCACTTTACCGCAATCAGTGGAGGTTTGCCGCAATTGACCATAGACTTTTTTACACCTATTTTGACCTAAAACCTTGAAAATGCTCTCCATTTTGTGTCAAAGACCAGTGTCTATCCCAGAAAAATGTGAAGAACATTGTGTGATTCTCTAAACATTAAAGATCATCCACTCTTTGAAATCACAATTATTGTCCAAGCATTGTTAGTTCGAAATTTCACACTCAAAATATCTTGATCCCATTATCACAAACATCATCATTATCTCTATCAGTGAGTTTGTCCTAGGAAAAGGTCAAAAAACATTATTCTTAAATCATCCAAAATTTGAGATCAAGATAAATCAACATTTGTACTTAGAATTACCCTTGTCCAAATGTAACTCAAACTTTCCTAGAAAGGTTATCCTTTTCTGTTTGCTTTATATCATTTGTTTTAGTCACAAAATTTGGACCAAGCTATGTCTCAAACACCTCATGGAGGGCCTTACACAAGGTCAAAGGCTATAACTCAACTTGATGAGTCATATATCAACAGATTCCCCGCTTGGGAAATAGAGCGAGAGGATGATCCTTTCACAAATACCAGTCCTGATCTATTCATTGAGAATTGTTAGGAATAAGGTGTCTCAACCTTGGATAATTCCTATTCTTATTATTTGTTTTGTAAAATGTATTTCTTGCAAATAATGTTGATGTGTCGGCATCTTGAATAGTGTGTAAGGAGATCA
>MU226255.1:640652-652908 GCA_018584345.1 Thuja plicata
TTATCACTAGAATATCATGAAAACAACAAAAAAGAATGAGAATAATATACATACTTTATCTCATCATTGACAAGATTTTGCATTGCATTGGCATACACTTGGCTCAATAGGCCTTCACCTCCCCTCTATTTCATCAAAAATATTTAGAACAAAGAATCAATACTCTCTCATTAGTTGTGATATGAGAAGAAAATAATAGTCCTATGTAATGTCCCTTTTTGTCACAGTTTGGGATTGATCCTCAGAAATGTAAGTTGTTACAATTATTTTTTGTCTTAATATTTCTTTATTTTGATTTTTCATTTGAGAGTGCTCGATAGATACTAAGTGCATACAAAGGCAATATTGTAAATTTGTAGTACTTTTATGTATCATTCTGGGAGTAAAGATTGATGCCAATGTCTGTTTTATTCAAAATGATATGTCCTGTATTTATGGATGAAATTGATGTGCAAATAATTTCACTGTTGCATCCTTTCTTGAAGCATTAGATGACATTGTTGCAAAGAATCCAGAAACAAGTAGTATAGATGTACATGTTTCCATTATATTTAGTTTACATCTCGGGTACATATAGATGTATGATATGACTATCTGAATGCTTCTTTCTTAAGAAAATATTGGGATGTTTTGTGCCTTGGCAAGTAGGGTGTCTTTATCCCAATTTATTGTTATACTATTTCAAGATGAATGTGCAGTTCATCTGGGTTCAAGCTAAGGAGTTGAACTTTTGATTTTTGTTTTTGTTATTTTTTATTTATATAAATGGATTCTATAATAATTAAAATTGGTACAAAATACATAACAATATTTTGGTATGATTGCAAAACTCAATTTGTTCAATACCAATTACCATACTAAGCATAATACAAAACATGAACATTTTATGTTACAAGTATAACTACACGCATCATGAAATCACACTCAAATTGCATAGAAGTAAGGTGACAAATAGAGTTGACGACTCTTTCATTTAATAAGTTACAAAATAAGTAACTACGTTAATGATACATAACAAACACACCTTTGTTTTCTTCTTTGTAATTGGTAGTAGAAGAGAGAGCATCAAGGTGATATCCAACTTGCCTTGAAGTATTGAGATTTCCTATGCTAATTTGTTGAAGGAGCTCAAACCATCACAAAGGATCTAGCATAAGATGACAACACTCATGATGGATTATATTCATAATTGTATACTTGTAAATATTGATAATGATTGTTAATTTTTCATACTTAAGCCATATAAATCGATTCACAACTTTCAATTTGCAATTTTCTACAAACACAATAATTTTTAAATGGCCATGGCAAAGAGATCATCTGCCACATGTCCCATGTACATGACATGTGGAAGTATTGACAAGATAGGTGGATTGTTTATGAATGCTACATGCAAATTACATATTGTTAACATATATTACTACTTTGTGAGGAAATAGGAGTCCAAAGGAACTGATTTAACACTTCACCTACTCAAAAACACAAACCAATGAAATAATCCAGATTAGGTCAAGAGAGGTTGACGCATTCAAGAAGAGAATACTTACAAAAAATGAAGCTGAATCATGCCAGACAAGTTGACTATCGACCCTTCTAGTTTTTTATTTGATAGTTTCCTGACAATGATACATTCAAAATGCACTTATGAGCAAAGACCTAGAATGAATGAAATTGATTAAATAATGAAGGTATGTTAGTTTGATCTTCACTTGGTTTCAAGAATACTTTAATACTATCTTCTTCACAAGGCCAACCAAGTGAAGGTGGAAGATCATCTGGCCTCACCCCCCTCTCCCTAACATCAATTTGAATTCCCCATTAACATCTAATTACACACTTCATTCATCTAGTTATGAACTATAAAATTCAATCAATATAATCACATAACATTCATTAATATGATATAACATTCTTTAATACACAACACTAATCAAGAATTCATTAACAAATAAAAATATTCATTAACATGACATAAAATTCAATATTAATACACAACATTCATAGATAATTACTTAAAACAACGTTCTTTCATTATCCAACAAAGTTAATCAAACAATTTTTATCAAAGAGAATTTTTATGAAATCATTTCTTTTTTGGGTTTTTCTTAGTTTTCTTAAGGAAAAGGCTTCTAGAAGTATCAATATCTTCCTCAATACCTTGCTATGATCTCAAATTATGATGCTTCCTCATGTTTTGAGGAGCACAAAGTTGTTGCACTAAAGGGGGCTCTCCTGCAATAACAAGTAAATGGGTTAAATTCGCTTACTTTTTTTTACTGTTACATGTATTTCATTAACTAGTAGAACATAACATGCATTTTTATTTACTTGAAAATGCCACATCATGTACAATAACATTTTGATCTGCCACCACCTCAACATGCTCAACATGCTCTAAAATATTCAAAAAAAAGTTACACGGCCAATTGCAATTAAAGATGTTAAATTTTATTAATATTACATAATTTATTTCCAATAGAAAATTAATACCTCCACCATTGTGATGCACATCATTTTCTTCATCACGCCTTGGTTCTGTGATAGGATTTGAAGGCTGCAGTGAAATGTTATGCACATTGTTATCATGAAATAGTCAATTTATGTTCGAAATTAACTATTCAATTTGGTTTACTTTTCATTTGACCAATTTACCTGTGTCTCATCTGGTGCAGAAAATTCTTTGTTATGGATTTCAAATTCTTGGTATAGGTGTGCAACCATAACTTTATAGCCTTCCTTCAAGCCTATTCTATTGTCTTCATCCATGGGCTCTACATTGAATTTTGTGCCCTGTATTTTTGTTTAATATCTTCAGTTTTGCATGTATGATTTGATTAAACAAAAATGTTTGCAAACTTATATATAAAAATTTGATATGAAATTCCAATGCTGCTACTTACAAGTCGAGAGTGAATTTTCATATAGCCACTAGAGCCAAGTTTGTGTTGGCCAACCTTTTTTAATCTCGCTTTTGTAGCTTTTGATGTGTCTTGCAGTCTATGAAAATTTTGAAACATGTTAGATTATATATTTACAAATATCACTAATTAGTTCATGATTACATTCTACTTAATACTATCACATTATACCTTCTTTTTCCATCTTCTGGTTGAATTCTTCTACTCTTTAGCCTTTTCTCTTTTGCATCTTCCATTATTTCACTCCACTCCATCAGTGGAATCATCGGAGGATGATCATACTTTGGGTTATCCTTTAGAACCCTTATATATTGGTCTCGCACAGTATTTATATGTTTGGATGCCTTTTTAAGAATCAGGGCACTGTCAAAAATTTTATTTCCAAAGAGGTCTAAATATTTAGGGTAAAAGTACAAACCTGTGTCACACTTTTAGAAAGGAAGAGGACCACAACATGCAAAACTGTTAAACTTTAACGACATAAAAATAGAATTTGTGTTTAGAATTGGAAAATGATGTAAACTAATGTAATGTGTAAAATTGGATGTAGTTTATGCCTATAATTTTTTTGAATAATAATTGACATAGTTTTTTTTAATTTTTAAAGTCCATTTTGTAATTTCTGAAAAACACTGAAAATCAAGGGTCTAGTTCCCACCAACAAAATATATGTAAATAATCTTGTTTTCCTTTGATTTCATAATATGTTTTAGATGACATGTACAAATAGTGTAGAAGAAAAGAAATATTGGTTTTCGGTATATATTTTGTTTGTTATAACAATTCAAAGTCGGAGTTACCCGAAATTAACAGTTTTTGTCTCCCGCCTAATTTTCCCTAGAAAATCTACACCAAATACAAAAGAAATTATATATTCTTGAAGAGGACTCTCTCCTCTAGTGTTAAATATAAGTTTTAAAACTTTCTGAAATGATTTGCTAATTTTTTTCTTTTTTTGAACAAGCATATTCTTCAATGTTAAAATACCTACTTGGATTTTTTTCAACTTATAATATATTATATATAATCAAAACACAATAGAAATTATATGACCATAATATAGACTCCGAGCTCTACAAAAGGGTATTTTTTATATTTTAAAAATGGTTGATTTTTGATGAAGAAATCAGTTGTATAAGTAAGAAGTTCTGTAATTTTGAACTTTTTGCCTATTTGGTTGCCACATAGGATGCCACATAGACAGTTTCAGCCAGAACTGGTTTGGCCAGAACTAGTTCAGCCGAACTAGTTCCGGCCTAAACCCCTTATATAAATATGTGATAATTCTTCACCGATAGAACATAGTTGGCTTATATTTACTCATGAATTTTTGGCCAGAACTGGTCCGGTTGAACCTGTTTCGGCTAGAACTCATTTGCCACATCGATATCACATGGTGCCATATTTGTGCCATGTATGTACGGCCAAAAATATTTCAGCCAAAACTGTTTCGGCCAAAACAATTTTGGCCGAAACTACGAAAATGGTCCTCAAGTGCAACACAGCTTCGTACTTTTACCCTTTAATGAGCTGATTTTTTTAAGTCAGCATCCCATTCATTTCACCTTTTTTGAAAAAACAAAATTGTTAGATATCATAACTTTAATAAAGTACAATAAATGGAAGATAAGAAAAATATTGTACCAATATTATGAAACTATGTACCTTTTACGTATGGTGGGCCCAAATAGCTTCAATGTCATTTCAAAGAGAGTATCATTAAAAACATCATTTCCTACAAAAACATCATGGGATTATCAGTCCAAAATGATTTATGTATTAGTATACTACAATTACACTGTAAATAATAACAATTTTAAAGCTCCTAGAAGCTTTGGTACTTTTAACAGAAACATATTTTTCTTGTTCAACAACAATGACCCTGCAAACGACCCAGTACTAGTAACACAGGCTGATCCAAGAAATGGTTGAGCTTCACTAGTACTGGTCTCTAATATTGTACCAGGTGTAGGTGTATCAATTAGTGCACAAAATAGGTCCATGTGTATAAAATTCACACAAGAAAAATAATCAATGCATGATTAGCACATAACAAAATATAGAAAAACAAGGTTTTACCATTTGTAGCTGGTACAGAGGAAGATGTCTGCAAGCTCCTTGTTGCGGACAATGTAGTTGACGATATCAGATTGTTGATCAAAGGAGGCATCTGCACTTCATCATGAGCTGAAGAATACATTGTTAGCAAAGACATTTGCAATGGATAAAGATGAAATGGGTTACTAGAAGCATCCCAAACATAAGTTGAGTAAATAATGCATACAAAGTTTAAATGAATGGTTAAAGGTTTAAGGATTATTTACATGAATGTTGCGCGCTACAACCCTCACCATATTGACCACGATTCACAGGTGTCAAAAAATCCTATAAGAAGAACACATCATATTTTAGATCATGATCCATAAGATAGTATAAAATATAAACATCCATTGAACTTTAATTATTTCTTATGATTAATTACTGCTTACATTCATATAATTGACTCTACGTATCAATTCATCTTTGAGTGCCTCTATCTCCTCAGTTTTGTTTGGAATCATCACAAGGTTAAGAATTTATTTAGTATATTTATTTTGAATATGAGTAGCCATGAAGACAGGGTTAGCGCTACATGCAATGTCATCTAAAAATGTCGCCTCAATTTCAGATCGCAATTGATCTGCTGTCATTTGTGCTTTTCCCTATCAATAAGTATCAAGTTGTGACATCAATATTAGTAAAATTCTATCAAAATAATTCCAAAGCCATAAAGAAAGAACATAATAATTAGTTTCTATATAATTTGTAGAATTACACTAATTAAGGTTTACCTTTGATGAAGAAGGTGTCTGAGAAACATCCCCGCCTGTGTTTTGTGGTGGATCGATGGTGCCCTGTGACAAAGATTAGTAATTCTTAGCAATCAATAGCAAAATGAAAGTAATAAACTTACCAAAAGAAATTATTAATAAAATAGTAGATTGTATATTGGAGTCAATATTAATTGGAGGCAATTGGTTTAAATGTTATACTTACCAATCCCATGATAGGGATTTGTTTTGTATCTACACGATTCAAATTGTAATCTATTAGAAGCTCTTCCCCTGCACTTATTGGTTTTGTCACACTTGCAAATAAATTATTTCCCTTGTGTGCCTCAAATATAGAATTCGACTTCTTATTAGTTGACACAGGTCACTTGAACTATTTATAGAACCTGCAATATTCCTTTTTTCTTTTGGCCTTCCATCAATATACATAGTGAGCCTTTTAGTTTGATCATTTTCTTTACATTGTATATAATTTGCTAACAATTCATACCTACACATAATTATTTTATATTGTACAATCCGCATCTAATTATTGTAATTGTAACAAGGTCCTACATACTC
The DNA here is from genome assembly GCA_018584345.1 of Thuja plicata. Taxonomy (NCBI): domain Eukaryota; kingdom Viridiplantae; phylum Streptophyta; class Pinopsida; order Cupressales; family Cupressaceae; genus Thuja; species Thuja plicata. The sequence continues at coordinate 646,963 of MU226255.1, forward strand.
CATCAATTCAACAACTTGATTATAACTGAAATTTATGCCAAAAATGGAAAATAAGCCCAAACCATGTAATGAAGATGGAGCTATGCGATATATCCTTTTGTTAACAGAAAAATCAGTGTTAACTAGAGGTAGTTCCTTGGGCACCCATTCTTTTTTAAGATGTGTGTACCTTAAGGGAACCTTCCTGTCTCCTTTGGTCTCATTATCATAAGAACATGACCCCCCCTCAGCAAGGAAAAATTGTATTTGTTTATTGAATTTTCTTCTAATCTTTTGACCTCTAGTTGATCTACCTATTTTAGACCTACTAGATGTCTCACTTTTATCTTCTACTCCCACATTTTCCTCACTTGAGGAAGATAGATCATACAAATACCTATTTGGTGATACCTGCAATCCATCAAATGAGATACATAGTAGGATCTATATATTTTTCTGACTAAAGATAAGGAAATGAAATAATAAATTATACCTGTCGATCCATGTCAAAGGCGTTAAATTTCCTACATATGTAAATCATTTATCTTAAGTTAGCCAAAACTTACATGATATGTAAGCTACAAATTACATAGCAGACAAAATTTACATGATGCAAAATATACTCTATGACATTAGAGTTCAACACATAATAACTTAATTATAAAAACTTACAAGTCAAACAAATTTCTATGAATAAATCAATACCTCATACGTGACATTGTTCATACCTTGACATACATTTCATTGATCATGTTATTGATCATCCTCTTCATCCATGTCATCATCATGACTATCATCATTATCATCATCATCATCATCATCACCATCATCTTACTTGTCACCTTGATCATCGTCATCATTGTCATCATCATCATGACCAACACCACCACCATCTTCATCACCATCATCATCATCTTCATCAACATTATCATGACCATCATCTTCATGACCATCATTGCCTTGATCAACACCTTCTTCATCACCATGATCATGATCGTCATCATGATCACCATAATCGTTAGCATCACCAGAATCGTCATCATTTTCTTCTTCTCCTTCATTGTGTAACAATCGTTGGTGTTCATCATTTACTTTGTCTTCTGATTCTTCAGTATCTTCTTCTTCCATCACATTATACTTTACTGGCCTTCCTCTTGGATCATGTCTAACAAAAAATGACCAACCCATTTTATGTGGAATCCCAAATTAAAATAATGGCTCACATTGGCTTGGAAGAACATAGGGCTCGTCTCCAACTGGTTCAAATGACCTTGTATTAATAATTTTAAATCCACTATCATGTTCAATAACAGTCCTATCAGGATCATTTTGATTCAGCCGTAGCCTATACCATTTGATGACAAATAGAACTAATTTTAATGAATTAAAGCCACACTCAAGTATATCATCCAAAATGCCATAGTATCAATTTTCAGATTGTTGAGGATGTATGTTATTTCTAGATGAAATATCAGTGACCTCGAAGACTGCACTTATCCCAGAATCACAAGTTTTCTTCATGTCATCTACCTTTTTTATGCAAAATTTATGGCCATGGTAGTACATAGATTTGTGGTGTTTGATCTGCAATTATTCAAACATGTCAAGATTATTTGCATTGATCTGTGAGTTGATATTAAAATTATGGGTCATGGTTAGTAAACTTATATGTACCTTTCTACCTCTTAAACCATATGCTAGATCAAGTACCATTGGCATAACATTGGGATCTCCATTATGATGAGTTTCTTTAACCAATGATGCAACACCATCCCATGTTAATGAGAAACCATTTTCTTGAGATTGTTGAATCCATACCATCATCCAATCAATATTATTTTCAATATACAAATGTAGTGCATCCCACTCACGACCAACTGTAAAGAAAATGCTTAGAAACAACTTATATTGAATATTTATAAAAATTAATAAACTAAAATAACATCATATAATTACCTCTCACTCTCCTCAATCTACCTTCCCCCATCAAGTACTCCCCTTTGAATTTGTTAATATATTTGGGATCTCAAATGTGATCTACATGGATATTCGCTACAAACTTGGGAAGATTGGTGCAGGAGCACACCTAGGCTAACCTCCAAGTTGTTTTCATTTTTGTTTGTAATTGACATTGGCCAAGTCAAGATAGGTTAGTTTGTCTTTATACCTTATTAGGTCATTACAATGTGGTCGAAGTGAGTTATTCATTAGGACTAAGGTCACAACAATAGCCATTGTTAGTAGTTTTTCAATTTATTAGGCTTAGTTGCTAAATGTGGGATTGGAGTCATGAATGTGTCCTAGACTCTTAAATGTGGACATAGAGATGCTTTGAGGCCTTAAATGATCTTGGATCCTTTTAATGGAGAGGTTAGAGGTCCTAAAATGTATGGAGAAGGCATAATGGCAAAGATGCCAAAAGTTGTTAAATTATTGTCATGACAACATTTGCAATTATTGCAAAAGTTGCATGCAACACGGTTACCTTGGATTCTCCTTGAAACTAGAAGTGGAGAATCAACAAACATGGCCTATAATGAAGGAAGAAGGCATCTAATGGAGAAAAAGACTTGAATCATCTAGTTAGTCATTCATTGTAACAAGTGAAAAAGTTGGAATAGAGCTCTGCAATTTTGATTTTCTGAGAATCCCGAGCATTTCATTGAACTAGTGCTATTGCATGGACTGAAAGCTTCAAGATAATGATTGTTTGGTGTTATTAAGATAGTTTGTAACATTTTTCATTAGTGATTTAGTCATTTTGAGGTATTTTAAGGTCTTGTTCAAATTGTTTTGTGTTTAGGGGACTCACTGGTCCTGTCCTGACCAGTCAGTCAAGTCTTGGCTCCCCCATGAAATCTAACCATGGGAAACACCTAAGGGTAGATGGATATGTTAGGGGAGTTAGTAGTGTACATATGTGTAGATTTAGGAGTCAAGGAAAGTTGATTTTATATTTTTAGATCCAAGCCCTAGGCGAGCATGCACTGTCTGGTTAGTGGTTTGGAAGTGAAACAGTGAGCATTCACATGCATGGTAGTGAAGTAATGTACAGTAAAAGTACATTTCTAGTTAGGTTTTAGTGTTACCTTAACATAATAAGTTGGTTGAGTTCATACCAATCAGGGAGACCAAGTTTTAAACAAGTTTTACATCGTGTTGCAGGCTGTCTTAGAAATTAGGCCTATTAGCCCTATTGACCCTAGGTTGTAGGAATCCTATGTATGGAGGAATTATGAACTTAAAAACTACAAAATCCTTTAAGAAATGGAAAAGGGTATCTAGATATGGTCTTTGATTTCCAAGTTCCTTGGAAAAGTTTTGAAAGAACTGAGAAAAACACACTGACAAGGGCTACAAGGATGTAAGCTCAATTAGGCCTCCTAGAGACAAGAACTTGGACTCGATTGAAAATGTGTATGAGATCATTCAAGATGGATTCAATTGTGATCAAATGAAATGTCTACATGGTGATGGACACCTCTACAAGTGATTCATGAGTGTTAGATGGGAAATTGGCACTTAGACACTTCTAAGTGTAAGTAGGAGAAGTGAAGAAGTGAGGTAACTACTAGGGTGTTAGTCTTTCAAAGGTGAAGCGCAAAGTGGAGACTCTTAGAGAAGAGTAGGATTAGGACTTAGTTAATGATCTAAGCCTAATAAGGACCTAGAGGAGATTAGGATCCTTGAAGAAGATAAAAAAAATCTTCTTAGGAGATTGTGCAAGCAAGCCATTTGAAACACTTACATCAAAGATATTCACTAATGTACACCATGGTCTGGTACAACATATATCCCTCCACCATAGAACCCTCAGGAAATGCTCTTTGTTGAACCAATCCCTTCATAAATCTCAAGTGTCTCTCAACCATCCACATTGACCTAGTTTGTATAGGTCCACACAATTCAATCTCCTCAACTTGATGTATGAGGTAGTGTTATTGAGCATTGGAAAAAGTTGGAGGTAGACACTTTTGCATTTCACACATAAACTGGGAAATTTTTCTCTTCTAATATTTTATATCTTTTTTGTCAGTTTCTTTAGATGATAACCATCTAAAATAGATTCAACTCACAAGAACATATAAACAAGATTTTAGAAAAAAAATATACAATAAATTACATAAAAAGTAAAGAAAGTCATAAATATAATATATGTACAACAAGTCTAAGAAATAACACTTCTAACCTCATGTATTTTCCAAGATTGTATATAACTTGTTTAATAGTGTTGTCAAACTAGTGTGGGAGGCATAGAGGTAGGACACACTACAATAATTAAAAATGATCTTTTCAATATATTGTAAAATAATACAATAAAAAGTACATGCTATTTTACAAATATATTGTAAATAGAGAACATGACATACCTTGATGAAGGTATGCTAATTATGTGTTTTCAATCCTGGCCCAAAATCACCTTTCTTTGATACAAGACTTCTTTTAATGCATCACTTTGCTGCTTAGTTAATAACCAAGGAAGGGCACTCATATTTATGCGGTCTCCATTGCTATTTGATTCAATGAAAATTTTCAGTGAATGATTGGATTCACGAATGTCATTACAAATTTTGGCAATTTTTTCTTTGTCATGCCTTCCATCCAATATTTTCCATAGTGTCTCTATTACATTCTTTCTAATATGCATAGCATCAAACAAATGCACGATTGGGAGATCCTTTTAGTATGGAAACCTACTAAATTGACTAGGATAACTTTTTATTCCTCTAGCAAGTTGGTCATTGATGCCTTGACAACCTTCACGAGCATCAATTACATCATTAGTAAATAAAAGACAATATCAAAATATAAATTTCAAACAAAAATCATCAGATGGAATGACATTACCTCAGTGATTTAGTCTATTATATTCCAACTTCCATAGACGAGGTTTCATTCTTCGTGGCCTTGATATTGTCTCTTCTTTCCCATTAAAAATATGTTTTTTGATAATTTGATACTTATGATTATTGTGGAGAAAGTGCCTAAACTCATCGAACACCTGCTTTCCTAAACTTGTTGAATGACAAGATTTCATCTTCAAGCCACAAACTAGACATGCAAATTTACCCTTTGTCTGAAGACCTAAAAGATTTTGTACAATTATCATGTTCAACTTAAACATATAGCAATAATGTGTAAGCACTATAACATACCAAAAATATGTGACCTTAACAATATATAACATACCTCAAAAATGAGTTAGCCCAAGGGCATCATGTATTGTCCATACAACCATTGCATGGAATTGAAATTGTCTTTGTCCTATTGGTGTAGAGATGTCATACATAATGACCCCATTCCATAACTTCAACAACTCATCAATAAGGGGCTCAATATACACGTTCATATCTTTAACTTGGTACTTACCTAGTTGAATGAACAAAAATATTACATAATTATTATGACCATTTTGATGCAGTGTTTATAAATAAATTTAGATAACTATTAAATGAAAAAATACCTGGTACAATCATTAACAACATTATGTGTTGCCTCTTTATGGACATCCAAGGAGGAATGTTATTGTTAATAACAGAAAATAGGCCACACTGAGTAAACAGATCTCATATATCTAAATGGATTGACACCGTCCACTACCAATGAAAGCTTGAGATTATGAGGTTCTTCTTTAAAGTGTGGCCATGTTGTTTCTATGTCTTTAAATGTAGAACCATCTATAGGAATTCACATAATGTCAACTTGACTTCTATTGCGTGCATGGTAGTGGAATAATGGGAATGTACCAAAGAACCTTGTGAGGCACCTTTTTTGTTATTTGATCTGACCGATATCTACTAATATGACAATCAAGGAATTCTGTTAAAAATTCATTTTGTTTATGATATAGAATGTGATCATTGGGACATGCATGTATTGTCTGATACTTCATTCCAATTTGATTCATAATGGTAGATAATTCTCGGTATGAACGAGGTAGAATGTTTGATGGTGGTAACAAAAACT
>MU226255.1:656710-675352 GCA_018584345.1 Thuja plicata
ATATAATAGATGCCATATTGCAAGGTTATAAATTCCAAGAACAATGAAAGATCAATGATGCATAGGCACTCCTTACAAACCCTATCATGAAAAGGCTATTACAAGAAAATCCGTATATTGGTAAGCTCGGGTTTAGACAAGAAAAAACAACTAAAAAAATTAAGTTTTGATGAACAAATCACACTTGAAACAAGGAATCAAACCTTCAAAATAAACTATTATCACAGACTATGGAATGGAAAATATTTAACAAACTAATCCTTTTTAAAAACAAAGATTAACTTGCAAATTTGACAGAATACAAAAAAAGAACATGGAAGGTCAAAACTTGGAAGATGAATCTTGCAATCAAATTCTGCAAATATTTTATGATATACATGCTAATGGTGTTTAAAATCTGTCATGGTGTTTCAAAACTATCATGGTGTTTCAAATTTGTGCCCTAGCTCAAGCTGTGCACTAGCTTGTTTGAGCTTTGGGTTTTACGAAATGATAATTAGAAAATGTTTTAGGTTTCAAGTAACTCACATGCCGATAACAATGACATTTCTTCAATCACTTTAATGCCCATCTCACTTAAGTACCGATATCACAACCTTAACATTCATAATAAAACCCTCAATTTCTCATCCTGTAGCATTCATAATTCTAGAAGGGTTATAATGTAACAATCATGGTGCAAGTTATGGTGATGTTTCCAAGTTTCAGGTTTAGACATTTTCTACATTGATGTTCATTGAATAATAAGTTTCTTAAATAACATAATACAAAATCAGAAATCTTTCAAGAGCCATGGCCAGAAACAAAGATCCTTGAAGTTAGCGCATGGGTTCACGTAAAGGAAAATGCCCTCATGGTATAGTTATGTGGTTTCATGATGAGAAAAAGAGCTTTATAAGATGGGGTTTTAGAACTTACTGGTGTCTAATGCATTTGTGTGCCCTCCTTCCCTCGCTCAGCTCCCCTTAACTCCCCTCAACTCTTACACATGGTGTCAACGTGTTTGTGTGCCATCCTTCCCTCCCTTATCTCTGGTGCTTTGCAGAATAACAAAATGTAACAAAATGAAACCATCTTTTTTTATTTTAAGTTATATGCCCGTTTCTGTCGAAATTGCAATGTCCTGTCAAACTTGTTGTAATTTTGACGAATAAGGGGTTAGATTAAAAAAAATTCCTTCAATCAACTGACCAAGAAAAACCATTTTAAAGCTTGGTCAGAAATGTTGGTCTAAAAATAGGGCCAAATGTACTAGTGCATCCTCACGGATCACGGTACACCTTTCCAAAACAAAGATATTGAAGATCTTTGTGAACAGTTACAAATCAAACAAGGGTTCTCTTCACTCTATTATCCTCAAGGAAATGGCCAGGCTGAAGCAACAAACAAGACCATTTTGAAAATCTTGAAGAAAATAGTGAATGAATTAGGGAAAGACTGGCATTTACAACTTATACTGCATTATGGGCATATAGAACTAGCATGAGAACACCTAAAGGAGCCACTCCTTTCTCCTTAGTATATGGATCAGAGGTGGCCCTACCCCTCAAAGTGGAAATCCCATCCCTAATAAAATCATTGAAGAACTTGATTTCAGATGAAGACTATAGAGTAGCAAGGCTAAGTGAACTGGAACTATTAGACGAAAGAAGACAAAATGCATTCAACCACTTAAAAGGCTATCAGAATTGCCTTAGAAGGAACTATCATAAGAAATTGAGGCCATGAACATTTGAGGTAGGAGACCTCGTCCTCATGGAAAATCAAAAGAGCCAAGAAGAATGAGTGAAACCAAGAAATTTTGAGCCTAACTGGCTAGGACCATATGTCATTATCAACTCTATCCAGAGTGGGGCATACCAACTGGCAACACTAGAAGGAGATCAGCTCCCCAGATTCATAAAAATCATGCACCTCAAGAGGTACTATGCTTAAGGTCTCAATGGTTAAGGAAACTATCTACATATCCAGAAAATACCCAAAAAAAAAATTAGAAAATACAAAATGTTACCTTGGTGAAACCTGGAAAATAGGCGTCTTGGCAATAACAAAAAAATCAAAAAAGAAAAAAAAAGTAAAGAGAAAAAAAATCTCTCTCTCAGTGAAAAATTGGCAAACATGCGCTATTGAGTAGGTGCCTTGGTGAAAACCTGGCAAACAAGCACCAAGTGTTCAAATCCAGCTTCACCAGCAAATGACAAAGAACAAAGCTTGAGAAATTTGCATGCAAGATTGACTACCCAAGCTATATATAAGAAGAACAATCCCCTTTGGACACCAACACTTATCCATGGTCCATACTGGTCCATAGACTAGGGGGAAATTCTAAATGTCCTGAAAAAATCCCTAAAAAATAAAAAAACTCATCAAAATCCAAAAAAGATAAAAAAAAATCCTGAGAAAATCAATCTTCATAAAAAAAATAAAACAAACTGCATAACCCAAAGCAATAAAACCAACTAGGTTATCAACAAAGAAAAGGGTGATCACGCCAAGTCAATCCATGTCAAAACCATGAGATTTGTGAATCAGCATTGGGTCCATATGACACAACTTTATCAATCTTCAAATTTATCAGCAAGAAAACTAGTGACCAAGCCAATCTATCAAATGTCAAAACCATGAGCTTTGTGAATCAACATTGGGCCCATCTGACACAACTTGATCAGCCACCAAAAATGATCAAAATCAATCAATCAATCAATCAATCAATCATTCAATCAATCAATTATCTTACACAGTGATGGATACGCTCAAAACCAGATGGGTCAATCTTATATGAGTCATCTATTACTGAAACCAGACACAATCGAGACAATCAAGCATATCAAGCCTATCAAGAGAGTCAAGCCAATCAAGAGAATCAAACTGAATCAAGGAATAATCAAAATGTTGACTAGGTTAATCACCAGTCAGATGTCAGTCTATATTTTGTAGTTATGTTCTTACGCTACTCTAGGATCCACCAAGTGAGGAGAGTAGCTATGATAGATCTGACTAATTTTCTTTAATTGTTGTCTGTGGAATGTTCACTTCAATTCTAGGGCCATGATGATTTAGGATAAATGTGGTAGGCATTGTCACTTATCTGGTAGCCATGCAATTCCATAATCTGAGCTTAACCCTGGGAAAGAATTGAACACTCCTTCTCTGTTATCTACTTGTTCAAAATTAAGAGTTCATAATGGTATCCAGATGGTCTGAGATCTGGGTGAATTGGAATTCTATCTTGGTTTTATGTATTTATTTTCAAAATCAAGAGTTCATAATGGTATCCAGATGGTCTAAGATCTGGGTGTGTTGGAATTCTATCTTGGTTTTATCTTTTTTTGGATGGTCAGCAAGAAAAGCAGTATCCAAATGGTCAATATCTGGGTGCTTTTGGATCTCTTTCTTTTCAAAATAGGGAACATAGCTATATCCATATGGTCAATATCTGGGTGCACTAAGTTCTCTTTCTATTCAATCTCTCAACTCCTTCCATTTATCAAGAGGTCATAGCAGTATCCAGATGGACTCTATATGTAGAGGACACTCTTCAGAATTTCATAAAAAGATACAATGATGACAAAAATTGGAAATGTGGTAGCAACTTGGGCCACTCATCCAATCTATAAATTCATATCTATCACTCACCAACCATCCTTTCTATCAATTCATATCTCTCCATCGATCCCAAAGAACATTCCAAACTAACTTCCTTCTAACTAACACATGCATTGCTCAGATATTTTGCGCATATTAGATTGCATTCATTCAATTAAATGCATCAGAAAAAAAAAAAAGATGAATGTAAGCATCTGCATACATGGTAATCATATTCAAATGCACCCATAAAACATCTCATATAACATTCATATCATAAAGCACCATCCTACATACATATGTCAGTTTCATAGGAAAAGTAAATCATACATCTAAGAGTCTGCATAATAGAATCACATTGCATAAACATTTCATGATCTAAACATAAATCATGTAGAACCATACATATAGAAAGTATATCACTGCATATATAATCATAATTTCATCTCACATACATCATAATATCTGAGTACAATGAAGGGTCGCAAGTCTGAACACAAGAAGATGATCAACATATATATCAATAAATATCAGTGTGTCAAGATACAATAATCGGTACAACCTTAGAGTATATCAATGGAATATCGATACAAAAAGGGTACATGATACAAAAATGGATGGTCTACAATATCATTAGGAGCTACACCCACCCTCGCCGCCAGGTGGATGAGGGGGTGGCATGTCAGAAGCAGGTCTCTGTGATGAACCACGGGCACCAACACCACTGCTTTGTGATCTTTGGGTCCTACTGGATCTCTGTGAGGTAGTATACCTAGGAACCCACTGATCTGAAGGAACATCACCTTCATAGTGGCGTCGCCAATAATCTATCTCTCTCCAGGCCTCCCACCCTGATCTCCAAAATCTGTCCAAAATATCCCGATGAGAAGAGTCTTGTACACTATCAAAAAAAGAATGGACCTCAGAATGAGATTTTTGCTCTCTATCCTCTGTCGCAGTAGCTCTGGCCTCCGCTTCTACAACCCTACTCTCTAAAGTAGTGGCACAAGCATAAGAAGAAGCAAGTATAGCCTGAAGATCAGAAAGCTATTGAGTAAGTCTCTCAAGATCAGAAGGATCTATGTCCATCCCTCCCATAGCAACATCCATGTCTCCCTCCTCTCCTCTATCTCCTAATCCCTCATCTCCCCCCCTCACTATCCATGAATCACTTCTCTCACTCTCCCTAGTAATACTACCAGTACTACTGCTACCAGTCAAGGCACTCGAGCTAGAACCCTCAATATCTACATCCTCAATCTCTACATCCTGTAAATCAACATCAACAACAACACTCTGATCCTCTAACCTAGGAGCCAACAAAGCAACAGTGCAAGGACGCACTCTACAGACCAACTATGGTGCCTCCTCCTCCTCTAGGACAAAATCCAACCCAACTCTCCTACCACTACTCCGTCCCCCTGGTCCTCACCCTACCACCAGAACCACTAGGAGTAGGATCATCTCCACCATCCCCATCACCATGGCCACCATCTCTACCTAGTCTACCATCTCTACCCCATCCACCATCTCTACCCCATCCACCATCTCTCCCCTAACCTCCATCACGACCACCATCCCTCCCTCCATCTCTCCCCCGCCCCTGCCTCTGGTGCAGCCTCCTCAAGAGTCTACCAACAACTGGGTGAGAAACATCAGTAAGTGGCTTAGGATGAGTAAACTACCTCCCTGCATCATATTGTGGTGTAATGCCTGCAAAGAGACCCAATTCAGACATCAGTAACATACAGAGGATAGGCATAAAAGACTAATCAGAGTAGCTACATCTAAAAAAGCAAAAAAAATAACTACACTAAGACAAATAAGAAAAGAGGAGTACATCAAGAAGGGGCAAAGATAACACATATTGGCATCAACAGCAGCTAATCACCAAGTCCACCCAATAGCCATGAGACCCTGGAACTCGATAACAGTTGCATCAAGAGGAACGACTACACCCCAAAGAGTAGCATCTCTCAATCTATGAGTAAATTAGGCATACGAATCAGTCACATCCTACCTCTCCCCAAACTACCACAACACCCTATCGGTGTTGTGGAAGTCTATCATATGCGCATGCTTATTGACACGACCGATTAGGAACCTCTACTATTGACAGAAAGGTAAATGCGCATCCTCTCCATCCCAAATAGGACAGTCCCTGTAAGGCCTCCAAATAAAATATGACATCATATCAAGTTGTTGCCGCCAAAACATCAAGTGTCCCATATAAGACTAAACAATGGCATCATCATACATAAATACATATGGTCTCCCTACAGGAAGATTTGGAGCACCTACAGGCCTGCACATTGTAATATGCTCCCAAGCCCATATCTGAAGCAAAGTGGCACCACAACCTAGTGACTTACCTCTAAGGTAAGAAGCATAGAATATATGGAAGTACATATGAGCCAATATGCATGGACCCCAAGCATATATAGTATGATCTTGAACCATACCCTGGAGACAAGCACCATACCCAATAGAGAATCCATTCTAGCGACAATCAGGACACAAGATCCCACAAATCAAACTGCCTAACAAAGTGGACAGCCTATCTAAACCCATCCCAAACCTAGACCATGGGATATCATAGGGATCAGACATCCCAAGCTAAACCTGGGGTAGACTAAAAAGTTTAGACAAAGCAGTCACACCAGCGTCTCGATCGCACTCAACAAGGGTACCCTAGATAGGAATCTGCAGGATGTGATACACATCCTCCAGAGTGATTGTGCACTTGCCAGTCGATAAACTAAAAGTACTGGTCTCAGAATGTCACCTCTCTAACAAGGTGGAGATCAGATGCCTGTTGGTTTTGATCTCGGGCATAAAACAAATCTAGCAAAGGCCTAACTGCCTCAAAATGTCTCTCTCTACCTCAACAAGATGAAAACGTAAAACCAAACCCGCGGGTCTCGACTCCCAGCATCGCAGGATAGTCCCAGCGTACTAAAAAATAATAGAAAGCATGGTATTAGTAAAAGGTCAGAGATAGGGTATCATCAAGTCATTAATGCATACTAAAAAGGTACAAACAGATCAATTGCGGCACTCAATGAACAAATGTGACCCTTTTAAGGCCTTTGTGGCAAACAAATGTCAATTGCGGTAATAAACCCGTTGAATGCGGCACACTTTTTGATTGCAACATGCAATCGACAATTGCAGCACTAAAAATGGAATTATGGAAAAACCGTAGCCTAGTGCGACACTCTTTGAAATTTTTCAACAAAGCAATAAATGAAAGCATTAATGAATAGGTGGATAAGGTCACTCACCGGACGTCCTGCATCAGCTGGTCGATGAAAAGTGCGGACCTGATCAGAAACATGTTCGACGCCTGGTAGAGCAGTCATAACTCAAAGTAAGCGTAGAAAGTGCAGAAAACAAAGAAAATAACTTACCAGAAGATTTAGAGCTCTCGAATGAAAAGTCACAATAAAAGGGCTCTCTTGGCTACTTATAGGGGTTTCCAAAAACTGTAATTCTTGTAGGACCTCAAAATTTTATTCACGAACCCCAAAACTTTTGACAGTTAATATCAGGAGCATAATGCAACATTTTCAAGATCAGTCAGTTACCCTGATTATCAATTTGTAGTTTCAAAAAATTAACGCTCATATCATGACTTTTCGCTCAAATTTGTTAAGGGGGCATAAATACACCAGCTATCACTGGGGCAAGCTAGGGCAGGATCAAATCATAGAATCTTTGACACACTGCATCAAGTCACATTGCATCAAAGAGGGGCAAATGTAGACACCCTCAAATGGACAGACTTGCAACTTGACATTAAAAACACTAATTTTCATATATTAATTAATGGTTTTTTAATCGTTAATTAATCATCTATTTTCTTCTAAAAAATCATTTCATCTATTAATTAATGGTTTTTTAATTGTTAATTAATTATATGTTTCTTCTAAAATTCATTCCCCAAATCATCTAATCAAATTCCCAAAATTAATTAAATATTTAATTTTAATTAATTAATTAACCTTAATTGATTAATTTTCATTAATTAATTAATTAAGTTCAATTTCCTAAAGTTTAAATTAAAATATTTAAACTTACTAATTCAATTCTTCTAATTAAAATAATTTCAATTAAATTAATTTAATTTCATTCAATAAAGCAATTCTAAATAAAAAAGAATTCAATTATCTCACATATTGAAAACTTTAATTTAAAAAAAAAAAAGAATTAAATATTCATTTATTTGCAAAGAGATAACTTTAATTAGATCACATGGGTTACTCCACCCATCTCTTCAGTTCACATGGGTTTCTCCACCCACCTCTTCAGTTCTAAAAGGTAACTCAAAATTAGCTCTTCAATTAACCAGGTTCTATCTCCTCTCTCTCACTTGAAGAGGTGGAGTTTACTGATGGCTCCTCCAGTTCCCTTTGATCTCAATCAATCATCTTGTCATCTCTGAGATTGATCTTAATCGTTCATCTCATTCTCAATTTTTATATAACAAACCCTTCATAACCATTTGAAGGATCCAAGATTTCAAGCTCACATGAGCCATTACTCTGTCAGGTTGATTCTAGCATTCAAGTCATCTTGCAATCACACACACACATTTTAATTATCAAATTATCGACGCTCCCAAGTCATAGACATTGTCCACACCAATACTGAACATCAAAAATAGCATTTCAGAAGGAGTGGAGAGAGACAATAGAAGCTTCAAGCAATTGGGTATGCATTCATTTGTTTTCCTTTTACTTGCTTCTACATTTTATTGATACGTTAAGTGTTTGTTATTAGTAGTATTTGTATTGATTTCCCCATTACAAACCGGTGCTACTAACCCTCGTTGTTGGAAAGAGAAGGAACCACAATCGACCACGTACAGTCACTTTATCCCCTTGTTGCATCCAGTTCATCCTAGCCCTAATTATATGACCTTGGATCTTGTTAGCCTAGATCATTCTCAAGGAGTTCTTAGTGAGGATGAAAGACTCATTGAGAATAAGTTTAGAAGGATCAACTTGAAGTTGGGCCTCAAATTTAAGAAGGTTTACATTCAAAACTTCCTCCACCATTTTCTTGTCTTTGGCCTTTTTCCTACACAATTTGCAACAATCTCTTCAAACTATTCACTAATAGAATAAGGGATATTCCTATCCCACTTGCTAAGCTGCCTTATCATATAGACCACACGACACACACATAGTATCTTTCATCATTTAGAAGGCAATGTTTGAGAGGGAAGTAATCCTTTCTAACGAGGGATTTGATGAAAATATAGAAAAGAAAATAGTGCATTTACATATTCCTTAGTCCATGAAGAACTAGGGAAAGAAAAACAAAAACCAAAAGCCCTGATCTTGAGTAAACATGCAGACAAGAAGGGTTTTCAAACACAAACTCAAAACCACAAGTTTTGATAAAAAATAACCAAGGGCATGATTAAGAAAAAAAGAAAATGTCATTGAAAGCATGCTCTCAAGGCTAAGAATTCGGATCTCATCAAACACTTTTCATTTAACAGATCCTTAATGAAAATGATCTAGATATGAAATGTATAGAAAAGAAGACATTTAAAAAGACCCCTAAAAATGGAAAACCATAGTTTGAGCATAACCCAAAAACTTGAAAACATAAAACCAAAAGAAATGATGGAAATAATTACAACAATGAAGAAACCCTAGTCAAATAATGATGCTCAAGTCTAAAAAACCAAAGAAAATATTGAATGCACTAGTTCAAATGTAGAAAGGGAAGAAATGACACCAGACATGAGCAATATGAACTCAAATGCAAAAAAATTGACTGATAAATAGTTTATTCAAGCCAAAGAAATGTTTGATGTTAAACACATGGGTTTTGAATGATAAATGAAATGTAGAAAATGATCAAAAGAAAACTCAGAATGAGTTTTAAAAGATAAAGAAAATAATTTTGATTCAATTCAAAATTGGATTCATAGACAATAATTGCACTTGAACTTGTCGTTGGGACTTTTAGTCTTGACTACAAGTTCTTTTAAAAAGCCTTTATTAGCATAAATCGAGACTTTAGTTTTAAATTACACTTGCAATTCGGGACTTAAAGTTTGATATGCAACAAATAATGCAAAGCACATGCAATGTAAATTATTTGCAACACATGGTAAAAACCATGAAACACAAAGGGCTTATAGTAGGAAAATTTTAAGATGATGATACCAACAATAGAAACCCACCTAATGCTGACAAGTGAGAGGAATGATAGAACCATTGAAACTATGTGTCACCAAGTAGTACATGAGGAAGAATCTAAATGTGCTCAAGAAAGTACTTGCAATTGAAAAAAGGGTATGCACTACATGCATGGGTTACAAATCGGTAAGATTCAATGTTGTCGTGGAGGGACATTCACCGAACAAAGGTGATGGAAAAAAATGCATTGCACAACCTCCATGATAATTTATAATACAATGCATGCACAAAGTAAGGTACAATAGAATGTGCATAATCCCCATAAAACATACATAGAGGTGGCATGTTATCTCAGTGTGTTTACAAACTAAAATTGCATGCAAAAGATGCTCAAAATGCCCAAATAGGAAAAAGTTCTCAAAATACATGCATAACAACTAGAGTGAAGTCATCTCACGTAAGAAGATACATTCCATGTGCTAAATTGTCCAAGTAATTGAGAAAATAGTGAAAACACAAAAAATTGAATAAAATATACTTAGAGCACAAATTAGAAAAATTGACTGCAAATTTTGATAGAGGACTCAGATCTTTCCAACATTATGTGGAAGTAAAAAAATAGAGTATGTTTGCTCAAGTTATGGCCCTGAAAACAAAAGAAAGAAGACTAACCTCTAACAATCACTAGGTGTAGAATCTAATAAAACCACTACCATGAGTAGATCAATGTTGGGACCTGCTTTCCAACAATATATGGTTTACCTAATTTTGACTCTATATGACAAAGTTATTCGCCAAAACGAATTATAGGACAATTAGGGCTTATAAGGCTTGAAGGGTTTCCAAAAATAGAAAGTGTTCAAAATAGAAAGTTTCCAAAAATGAGAAATTTTTTAAAATGTAAACTTTCCAAAAATGGAAACTTTCTAAAAAGGAAAACTTTTCAAAAAAAAATCCAAAAATGAAAACTATCAAAAAATAGGATCTTTTCAAAAACGGAAAATTTCCAAGCAATTCTAGTACCTATTTTTCTCCAAAAGTGAATAAATTGCCCAAATCCAAAGCCACGTAAGAAACATTTGGAGACCTTGCAATGCACTTAAGAAAAGAAACCCTCAAATCTTGAGAAGGGATTTTTTGAATCCACACTTTGATACCAGGTTGAAATTGTGGACCCGTGTTGAAATTTGCAACACAAACACCTACACAATCAAACAACAAAACAAGAACACCTTCTACAAGGAGGGAAAGAAGAAAATAATTGCTACATTTCTCAAGAAGAAAATATTAAAAATCATAAGATAAATGGTTGCAGGAGTGTAGGATGAATTACAATGAATACAATGCTATGCTTTTAGAGAAAAACATGTCTCTAAAAATAGGAAAAAAACACTAAAAAGGCTAAGATATGCAAACTAGTGCAACATATGCAAATGAAAGTGCATGATATGCAAACTAGAGTTGGAAAATCAAACTAGAGCCGAACTAAACTAAATTAAATTAAATTAGGCTCAACTAAGAGAACTTATCTAGGCACGCATGTGCAAACATGTGTTAAATTATGCATGAGAATATAATTTGAGCATGTGCACAATTATTTAATGCAACATTACCAAATGTGTCTAATGTAACAAACTATGCATGTACAACACAAATGCATGATCTAACATAGTTTACATATAACTTCAAACACATTTATCCTAAGATATCCACATAAAAAAGTGAATATTCAATAAGATGTCATTTAATGAAATCTAACTAGCTCCATAATGAATGCATCCAAAACTTGAGACGTGAAGAATCATCAAAAGATGTCATTGGTTAACATCTTTCTCCAAAAGCTAATAAATTTCCCAAATCCAAAGCCACACAAGAAACATTTGGAGACCTTGCAATGCACTTAAGAAAATAAACTCTCAAATCTTGAGAAGGGATTTTCTAAATCCACACTTTGATACCAGGTTGAAATTATGGTTCCGTGTTGAAATTCGCAACACAAGCACCTCCACACTCAAACGAAAAAACAAGAACACCTTCCACAAGGAGGGAAAGAAGAAAATAATTGCTACATTTCTCAAGAATCAAATATTAAAAATCATAAGATAAATAATTGCAGGAATGTAGGATGAATTATAATTCTATGCTTTTAGAGAAAAACATGTCTCTAAAAATAGGAAAAAAAAAACACTAAAAAGGATAAGATATGCAAACTAGTGCAAGATATGCAAACTAAAGTGCATGATATGCAAACTAGAGTTGGAAAATCAAACTAGATCCAAACTAAACTAAACTAAATTAAATTAGGCTCAACTAAGAGAACTTAGCTAGGCACGCATGTGCAAACATGTGCTAAATTATGCATGAGAATATAATTTGAGCATGTGCACAATTATTTAATACAACATTACCAAATGTGTCTAATGTAACAAACTATGCATGTACAACATAAATGCATGATCTAACACTATTTACATATAACTTCAAACACATTTATCCTAAGATATCCAGATAAACAAGCGAATATTCAATAAGATGTCATTTAATGAAATCTAACCAACTCCATAATGAATGCATCCAAACTTGAGACATGAATAATCATCAAAAGATGTCATTGGTTAACAACCATATGTTTAAAAAAGGAAATCAATATAAGATGATTGTCCTTATAATCTTATGCAATATTTAAAGAAAAAATAATCTTAAGATTAAAGATTGTTAATGCCTTTTTCTATCATGTCGTTGATTATTATTGTACTTAATCCCTTATTAAGACACAATTATTTCACTATGAGATAATAAGTATTAATCTATATGTCATGTTCAAGGTTTAGATATAACTTTAAAAATAGTTATCCTAAGATATCTACATATTAAGTCAACATTCAATAAGACATCATGTAATAAAATTTGATAATCAATGTCAAGTTGAAAACAACCAAAACTTAAACCGTAAAGGATCATAAAAACATGTCATTGACTAGTGACCATATGTATAAAAATAGGAAGACAAGATAAGATGATCCATCCTTACAATCATATGTAATATTAAAGAAAAAATTACTCTAAAGATTAACGATTTGAAAATGTTATGTTCCATTATGTCATGGACTACTATAATAATTAAGCCCTTATCGAGACAACTATTTTACACAAAGAGATAATAAGCATATTAATCTATTTGTTTTGTTCAAGGTTTGACTATAACCTCAAACAAAGTTATCATAAGATATCCACATAACAAGTTATGATTTAATAAGACATCATGTTATGAAATATGATAACCAACTCCATATTGAATGTATTCAAAACTTAAACCATAAAGGATCAGCAAAAAATATCATTGGTTAGTGACCATATGTCTAAAAATAGGAAGACAAGATAAGATGATTCGTTGTCATGATCATAAGTAATATTTAAAGAAAAAACTAATCTTAAGATTGAAATTGATAATGCCTTATTCCATCATGTCATGGACGACTACAGTACTTAATCCCTTATCAAGACACAATAATTTTTCACTAAGAGATAATAAGTATATTAATCTATATCCTCAAGGTTACAAGTGGAATACTTCTAGAGACAACTACACTTATACTATCATAGATTTAAAATACCCAATGATAAATGTAAGTTCTTAACCAACTTCTTTCATAATAAACAATTAAGAATGTATTATACGAAATGTCTTAGCCATATTTCTATGTGTTTACTTTCTATAGAGGTCAACATAACAAGTTTCAATATTTAGACAAGGCAAAGATTATCTTCTTGAGTCAAGTGAGTGTCACTTTCAAATCATAGGTACCAATATAGTTGAGGTCTTTGTATAAATATTATTTTAAAACAAATTTACAAAAGTACTTATTATACTCTACTCAAGCAAGGGTGATAATTCCTTTTATCCATTTTATCTTATATACTCTTTTATATGAAAAGTACATTATAATTAGTCGATTGGATTTATATTGTGGACTTCATTATCCACAATTGTCCTCTAAATCTATCTCACATTTCAAAACCACTTTGGTCTCTCGTTAAACTATTTTCAAATCAACTTTCTAGCTAAAAAATCTCTCAAACAAATGTTACCGATCAAAAGCAATTGTAATGATTTTACATTGCTTAAAAAATTAAAGTTGCGAGCCTTTAATCTAGTAGATTTTGGATTGAGTCTACTTAATGTTAACAAATAATAATAATTAAATCTCAGCTTCGACCCTTACCCATATATATATATATATATATATATATATATATATGCACACTAGGAGAAGGCATGTACAAAATGTCCCTAAGGCCCAAATCAAACATTTGATTTTTAGTCAGATTTCACACATGTTTGGAACCAGACATCACAACAGACCAGCCAACACAAAAGGCCATCACTCCCAAAAATCAAACAAAAGAACTTAACTAGAGAAACACCCAACCGGCTGCTAAAAATAAATCTTTGAATAACAGCAGCAAAGACAGAACTATTATGTCACTGTTATTCGTCTGTGTTTAATTGTGTTTAATTGGGTGACTGTTAATCATCTGTGTTTAATTTTGAGTACTATTTGTTTTCTCAAGAGATTCTAGCACATTAAACATAAAATAAACTATCGCGAAACATTTAGAGACTAAAAAAATTCTTAGGATAACAAATCTATGATGATTTATAGGGCTACTTGTAATGTATAGAGAATATAAACTTTATTCTAGATGGATATAAAATTTGTTAGCACGTAGCCCAAATTTTATGAAATTATTGTCATCTTTTTCCACTTATGTTTGGGCACAAAAAGTAGATGGGCTAACATGATCTCCTTCAGGTATGTGTTTACATTCAATATAGCTTACTTTGCAAAGGCTTCACAAACATATTTTACAGAATATGTTCCTAACCTCTCTGTTGTCATGGTAGCATGCATTCAACAAGTCTTATAGAATGAGGTGATGACCTCCACTAATTTGTACAAAATATTGAGATAAGTCACGTGTCATTGTCATGGTTTAAAGGAGTAAATATTGAGATAAGTCACTTGTCATGGTTTAAGTGAGTTTCGTATGTGTCTGGAACATTCTTTTGTTATGGTTTATTTTATGCTAAAACAATTATATTTGCATATATATTAAATGAAAGAATGCATCTTAAGAAGGTTGTTTCATGTAGGGAAATAAAATATTAGGAAGTTGAACTATTGTACAAGATAATGCAATGTTTTTGTATATTGTTTTCACTAATCTTCACCCTATTTTCACAACACCAAAAATCTTTATGAAGTCATAAATAAGAGCTATGGTTGCAGATTCTATAGTTATTATAGAGCCCTCTACAGTGTAGCTACTCACACATTTGTTGTTGCTAATGTCAAGGTGTCATTAACTCCATCACCCACTCTAACATCCATGCCCTCCCTTCTTAGCTCTCCAATAAATCTCAACTTGTCTTCTGGGAGTAATTGGATGTAAACTTCAATTTCTCATTCCTGCAAGGATCCTCTATACATTAAAAATGACGTGACAGGATTGTATAATCAATGTCAAAGGGTAGATAAACTGTATCTGATGACGAGCTATAGAGTAGACCTGCTATCTTGATCAGTTCTAGTGTATTGTAATCTTTCACTTCTTCTTCACATAGATCCTTGATGAATGAAACTCAACTGATATTCTACTCTGCACTTTCCTGTATTTTTCTTATCATTCACGCTTAGCATTCCACAAATGACTTGCTATAAGTATCTTCCTCAAAGTATAAGATCAAGGGACCTGTTAGAAAAATCTTCAAAACATCCTTGTTGGCTTTACTAGTCACACAAGAATAATTACAACCGCGCAATATAAACTGAATAGACACGACACTTCACTAAGTTGGCCTCACCAAATTAACTCTAACTTTGCAATCTTGTTGAAACACGTTTGGCGCCTTTAGATAACTATCACAAACTCATAACTTAACTTGAATATACACATGCATATCCCGAAGATAGTTGTAACTCAAGAACCAATGCACTACATCAGCTCTATACAAACAAACTCCAAAAACTCTAACTGCCTCATAACAGAATTGCTCAACACAACTGAAACTTCATATCTGAGTCTGCGTGTATGAACACAACATAATAAACATGTCTACAACATGAACATAACCATGCAAGGATTGATACCATCATTTTGATAAGTACATATAGAACACTGCTATATATTATATGTTGTCATCAATGACAAACATACAATCAACTAGCTGCCAAAAGTAAATCTCCAACAATCTCCCCCTTTGACATTGATGGAAACATATGATATTAAAAACATCTTCAGCTCATGGTGTCTTCTTTATTTTTACAATCTCCTCTATTTGTGTTTATACTCCCCCAGATTATATGCTCCCCCTTACTATATACTCCCCCTTTGACATCAATGGCAAAGAGTGCCATAAACAATTAGGCATAGGTACTACTCCAAAAGTAGAGTAGTCAACCATTCATCAGTCACTTAATGATTGATATTCTTTCTGCTTTATCTAATCAGACTCAGAAGAGGGAATTACTCCCAACTTCTCCCTGAGATACTCAAAAGTATATTTTGATAAAGGCTTTGTGAAAATATCTGCCAACTGTTCTTTGGTGCTCACATAGTCTAATTTTACTTCATTATTTGCAACTTTTTCTCTAAGAAAATGGTATTTAATCTCAATGTGCTTTGTCTTTGTGTGCATCATAGGGTTCTTGGACATGTTGATAGTACTAGTGTTATCATAGTTAATAACAATAGGATAATCAACCTATATACCAAAATCTTTAACCATCTGCTTGATCCAAACCATTGTTGAACAATTCAATGTTGCTGCAATATATTCAGCTTCTGCTATCGACTGAGAGATACAATTCTACTTCTTTCTTACCCAAGAAACTGACCTATCTCTAAGAAATATTGCTCCTCCAAAAGTACTCTTCCTTTCATCAAGGCAACCTGCCCAATCTGCATCTGTATACACATGAAGTTGTGCATTCTCTGATTTAGGATACTATAAACCATAGTCTATAGTTCCCTTTAGATATCTGAATATTCTCTTTATTGCCATTAGGTGATTTTTTTTTGGTTCAGCTACAAATCTTCCAACAAATGCCAACTGCATTAGATATGTCTGGTCTAGATTGAGAAGATATATAAGTTTTCCAATCATAGAATTATACAATGTCTTGTCAACTACTGTAGAATCATCTTCTTTAGAAAGCTTGCTTCCAGTTATCATAGGAGTGCATACTAGCTTGCAGTCTTCCATCTTGAAGGTCTTCAATATTTCCCTCACATATTTGGACTGATTTATGAATATTCCTTTATCTTTATGTTTTACGTTCAATCCCAAAAAGTATTTTATAGGACTAATCATGCTCATTTCAAATTCATTTTGCATTTCTTTTGCAAATTCTGTACTAAGTTTGTCATTACCACCAAAGATAATGTCATCAACAAATATGGCAACAAGTAATAGTCCATCAGGTGTCTCTCTTATGAATAGGTTACAATCTGCTGCTCCTTTCTTAAATCCAATCTTGGTAAGATAACAATCTAGTCTCTCATACCAAGCTCTTGGGGCCTGTTTAAGTCCATAGAGTTCTTTCTTCAACTGCATACCATGTCTAGCTTATCTGATAGATTAAATCCTTCAGGCTGTTCTATGTAGACTTCTTCCTTCAAGTAACCATTCAGAAAGGCAGATTTGACATCCATTTGATATACTTTAAAATCCTTGAATGTTGCATAAGCCAAGAATAACTTTATGGGTTCCAGTCTACTTACAGGGGCAAATGTGTCAGTTTAATCTATCCCTTCCCTCTGCGCATATCCTTTACACACTAGTCTTTCTTTGTTTCTGACCATTGTACCATCTCCATCCATCTTGTTCCTAAATACCCACTTTGTTCCAATCACATTTTTGTCACTAGGTCTAGGGACCAATTCCCATGTATTATTTTTTATTATTTAATCTAGTTCTTCTTCCATTACTTTCTGCCAATCAGAATCCTTGCAAGCATCTTCAACATTTAAAGGTTCAATCTGTGAAAGTAAACATACCTCTTCATCCACTGTTAACCTTTTTGCTTTTGATCTAGTCAAAACACTGCTGCTTTGATCTCCAATGATATCATCTTTTGAATGATACCTAGATGTGAACTTTGAAACTTATGGTGTAATATCCTCATCTATAATTTGTGATACTTCTTTGCTTGATTTAGGTTCATTACATGAAACATCATTGCAATCAAACATTTCTTGAATAATAGTGTCTTTACGGCTAGGCCTGGGTTCATTCTCAATCATAGGTTCATATTCATAGTATCTCTCTTGAACCATGAAATTCTCATCAATCTTTACTTGAGCACTTTCAATTATCTTCTTTAATCTCAAATTGAAACATCTGTATGCTTTGCTTTTAGTAGAGTAACCAAGGAAAATGCCTTCATCACTTCTAGCATCAAAATTACCTACACCATCATCTCTCTTGATGTAGCACTTTCTCCCAAATATTCTAAAGTATTTTATTGTAGGTACATTGCCAAACCAAAGTTCATAAGGTGTCTTATCCACGCCTGGTCTTAGTTGAGTTATGTTGATACTATAGACTGATGTATTAACTGCATCTCTCCAATAGGTGTGTGCAACTTTTCCTTCAATCATCATAGTGTGTGTTGTATCAAGTATAATCATGTTTCTTCTTTCTTTTATCCCTTCTTTTGTGGGATTCTGGGTGCACTCAACTGTCTTTTAATTCCATGTTCTTCATAGTAGTCATAAAACTGGTCAGAGGTGAATTCTCCTCCTCTATCTAATCTCAGACACTTTAGTTTTAATCCAGATTCATTCTCCACTTTGGCTTTGAATATTTTGAACTTCTCAAAGGCTTCAGACTTCT
>MU226255.1:695268-709918 GCA_018584345.1 Thuja plicata
CAGCCACTATCTATGATCCAAACATCATTTTTGCTAATTTTAGATATGAGAGTTGTTTCTACATACCTTTCTTCATCATCATCTGAATCATCCTTTACAGTCACAAACACCATCTCGATGTCTTCATCAGATTCAGTGTCAGTATCATCATCCTTGCATTTTGCTAGGTAGCTGACCTTCTTTCATTTGTCCTTATAGTCTCAGGTATCTCTTATTTTTTATTGTTGGTAGCTTCTGTAATCACCTCTATCAGACTTCTCAAAAGATCTGTCATTACTTTTGTCATCTTTTCTTCTATTAGTGCATCTTGCATCAAAATGTTCAATCGCTTTGCAATTAAAACAAACAAGTGGTAATTTACCTTTGTATTTACCTTTGCCTCTCTGCATTCTTTTGGCCATAAATTATTCAATTTCATCAAGATCATCTTCTTCATTTTCACTATCACTATCTTTTCTCATAGTGTTTTTGTGACTTGATTTACTTATTCTCATAGAAGTTTTGAATGTAGACTCTATGTTTGGTAAGACACTATTATCGAAGTTATTCATCTCAAATGAAATCAGTCTTCCAATTAAAATGTCTAGAGTAACATTGCTATTTGCTACTGTTCTCATTTCTTGAATGGCAGATACTCTAATAGCATAAGTAGGCAGTAAGGTTCTTAGAATTTTACTTACCACTGTATCTTCTTCCAGTACACCTCCAACTCCTCGGATAGCATTGACTACTTCTTTAATTATTGTGTTGTATTGAGAGATGTTTTCTCCTTCTTTCATTTTGAGATCATCAAACTTTCCTCTAAGGCTTTCTTCCTTGGCTCTAAAAAAAATTTTGTCACCACCATGTACAAGCTTCAATTTGTCCCACATCTGCTTTGCAGTTTTGAATTCTTTGACATCTTCAAATTCAGCATCGAAGAGTGAGGAAGCAAGCTCTATCATCATGCCATTATGTTCATGCTTCTCTCTCATTTGTTCAACTGTTGGTGTTGTGTGATGAAAATGTGTCACATTTCTATGGGTCATTCCATCCAAGGTTGCTCAAGAATGAGGCCTCAAATATCGACTCATAGCTCCCTAGTCATGGAGTGCAAAGGTTTTGTAATTGAGACCCTCAGATTGACTTAGTTGTGCCCATGCAAGTACACCATGAAATGAGAGATTCAATGCATGAAAATGAAAACTATTCTATATGATTGCAATGCATAAAAATAAAATTAATCTAAATGATAACAATGCATGATTAATCTATGAAAAGAAATACAAATGCTAGATTAATCTATGAAAGGAAACATGAATCTAATCTACATGAATAGCCATGGATGCAAGAAGAATAAGACAAGAAGATAGAGAAGTTGCAATATCCAAGCTTGAGTGCTCAAAATCTCTTCCAAAACTGCTCTCCAAACCTGCAGCATAACAATACCTAAAAATTCTATATTATCAAATGAGAAGGAGAGATTTTATTATAAAGAGAAATGGACGGTAGAGATTAAGAGGCAAAAATCAAAGGCTATGATTAAGAGGAAAAAATCCCACCACTTAGGAAGATGTGTAGAAAAAGGAACTTTTATTTAATTTTTATTTAATTTATTTCCTTTTTCTATAAATAAAGTGCTTTAAGTGGGGATTTTTATTTATTTAATTAAAACAGAGGTTTTCTTTTAATTAAATAAATTAGAAAAATTTTATTTAATTAAATGAGAGAAATTTAATTTAATTAAATAAGATGAATTTTATTTAATTAAAATGGAGAATAAATCTTTTAATTAAATAAAAATGATCAAACCTTAGGAAATATTGAAATAATTAAATTAATTACAATTTGATCAAGGAAATTGATTTGAATTGAAAATGTTCCAAAGCATTGATTCAGAAAATTAATAAATTGATAAAATGATAAATGAGGCCCATAGTCTAGGTGACCATTTTAGGGTACACACATTTGCCCCTTTTTGAATAATATGTAATCATTCTAGAAACACATGTAGTCAAAGAATGCAGTTGAAGTGTGAGATCGATTTGGGATCATAAAATAACATAGACATCAACACCGTTGTAAATAAGTAATTGAAATCAGAACAAAGATAAGTTGATTGCAAAAAAGACAAGGTCAACGCCATTATAAATAAGTAATTGACATGCCCAAGATAATAATCTCAAGCGAGGTTTTCCCAAATGGAACAAATGATAGGATTGATAAAGTTGAATCAAGGATTGAAGTTTGATAGGTACTGCCCCCTTGTGACCAAAATTGAAATGAGATAGAGGAGAAAAAACAAATTGATAAATTTGGTCAAATCAAACTAAAGATAAGGTTCTTGATGTAAGATAAAAGATATAAGGATCAAAGAACCAAGGTAGATCATCCAGCATGAAAGATTATGCCCCAAGGTTTAATTAGAAGAAGAAGAAGAAGAAGAAGAAGAAGAAGAAGAAGAAGAGGTGGCAAGAAATGGAGAGAAGAAAGAGAATTTGCCTTAAGAAAGAGAATACCCCAAAATCAATCAACTGTTTAAGATAGAAAATTTTGATTGAGATCACGAAAGAAGATAAGGAAATGAAGATCAGAACATGAACATAGTTGATTAAAAGTCCACAAGAAAGATGAAGGAAACCCTCTCAAACTCATAATGAAGCCTAAAATGCAAACTAACATGAGTTATAACAATGCAAGCTACATGAAAATACAAAGGTGTACTTGCAATAGAGAAACTGTAACATAGGACTTTGTGTTCATCATTCATTAAAGAATGTTAAGGAACTTATTTTCATCATTGGGCCATTATTAATGGACATCGAAAAATCACACAATCATCACTAGTCACAAGCGCAAGTATGAAGATATGAATGCAATTTATATCAGTTCAGAATGTGAAAAGATTCTAACATAAGCATCAAATGATGACATGTAACTGATTGAATGTTTGATAATGTTAAGTTGAAGATGATGCAAGATATTAAATCAGTTAATGGTTTGTATTGTCATTGATTTCAACTTGATATAATCTGTACGGTCATGTACATAATTCCAAAGACTTCAAAGAATCAATAGAACAAAGATTATGCTTTCAACAATGCATAAAAGTCAAGTATTCACTAAGTGACAGACAACACCGATGGAGTGCACACCATTGGTAAAGATAGAGATAAAGTCACAATAATGCCCAATGAGCAGAAGATAGTGTTTCTTGATGAGAAAAGATCCAATGATGCCTGACAGACAGAGATCCCGAAGCTAACTAAAGTTACACCGATGGAAGTGGCAGTTGTCACCGACGATGAACTACAGAAATGACCGACGAAACAGAGAGATCAGAAAATGATAAAATATCTAGCTGGTAGAGCTTAAGGATAGACTTCACTCATTGTTTTATTTATTTGACCATAGTTAAGCAATATATTTATACAGTTGACAAGAAGATAACTACGAGATAAATCAGGAGTTAAAGCCATAAATCAAATTGGCTGAATTGTTTTTCACGACAAGAATCAAGAATCAAGAATTAAAGAATATCATGTCTATATAAGAGACAAGCATAATTCATTTTTGTAAGCTTTAGATACATGGAATGGGAGTGAATATAAAGAAGATGCTGAAGAGAAACTGGTGAAGGTTAAAACTTCATACAGTCCTGATCAATCAAGCTAAGGGAGAGCTAAAGAATTCTATAGACACTGACGAACAGTGAAGCACAACATCACAGAGAAGAAAGTGTAGAGCACAAAGGAATTGAATTGATACATTGATCAGAGAGGTATTGTACTTAAATAGATCTGAAAATCTACAATTCAAAGTTGCATTAGAAATAGGTCATTGTGTTTCAATTTAACTATTGAAGCATTAAGTCTCTTAATAGAGTAGGACTTAACCGTCTTCTATATATTGAGGTACATCCCAAGGAGTGCCAAAAGGGTTGACTCGTGGAAGTAGCATTGGTCTTACCTAAATCCTATTGACAGTCTAAGAAGGAGGCTGATTCAAGGATGGTATTAATATTAGCATAAAGCCTATTGACAGTCTAAGAAGAAGGCTAATTCAAGGATGGTAGCGTAGATGCTAGATACTAAGTGACAATCTATCTATAAAATCCTCTAACAAGGTCGCACTTAACAGTGTGTTTGTAACCTTTAATAGGGTTGGCTCCTAACAGGGCTCACTTAAGAAGAGTGAAAAGTTGGAGTACTAGTCCCAGTGGTTTTTTCCCATAATAGGGTTTCCACGTTAAAATCCATATGTTATGTGTGTATGGTTTATTACTTTATTGTTTTACATTTCACATATGCATTTCTGGATTGATTGGTATACTCTGCATATTTACTGAGTGTCGGTAAATAAGTTTTACTGCTTATCAGTAATCAAGGAGAATAAGGATAGACAAGGTAACCCGACAGATAGTTAATTATTTTAAAGTATTTCAAGGCATGCATCTTGTAGGGACTTAATAATCTGAGGTATATTGATTGGTGGATTAAAGTTGTAAAGGATAAATAATTTGAGGCCACTGATTCACCCCCCCTCTCAGTTATTACTAATAATTGGAATCAGAACTTGTGTGCTTAGAAGGAAGGTTTCAAGACCTAAGTAAAGATCACAAGATGAACAAATGAGATGTGCCCAAGTTGAACAAAGACAACTTTGCTTCATGGAAAAGCAGGATAAGACTCCACTTATTAGGTATTGGCAATGATATTACTCAATACTTGGATACTGAATATGTGTTGCCTACAGGACCATTGATAGTAGATCAATTGAGAGTGAAGCACGAGCATAACTGCATGGTTATAGAGCTTTCTTCCTCACTCTCTGATGCTGAATTTGAAGATGTCAAAGACTTTAAAAATACAAAGATAATGTGGGAAAAACTAAAGCTTGTACATGGAGGTGATACAAATGTTCTGAGAGCCAAGGCAGAAAGCCTTAGAGGAAAGTTTGATGATCTCAGAATGAAAGAAGGTGAAAACATCACACAGTACAGCACAAGAATAAAAGTAGTCAATGCTATACGAGGTGTTGGAGGTACACTTGAAGAGGAGACAATGGTAAGTAAAATCTTAAGAACCTTATTGCTTGTATATGCTATTAGATTCTCTGCTATTCAAGAAATGAGAGCAATAGAAAACAATGTAGTCACTCTTGATAGCCTAATTGGTAGACTGATTTCATTTGAGATGAATAAGTTTGATAATAGTGTCTTACCAAGTTTATAGTCTACATTTAAGTCTTCTATGAGAATAAGAAAATCTAGTTAGAGACACTCATCTAGAAGAAACAGTCAAAGTGAAAGTGAAGAAGAAGATCTAGATGAAATAGAAGCACTCATGGCAAGAAGAATGCAGAGAGGCAAAGGTAAATACAAAGGAAAGTTACCACTTGTATGCTTTAATTGTAAAGAGATTGGACACTTTGCTGCAAGATGTCCTAATAGAAGAAAAGATGACAGAAGTGATGAAAGATTTTTTGAGAAGAAATCTGACAGAGGTGATAACAAAGATTACATAGGTTACTGACGATCAGAAAGAAAGGATACCAAAGATTACAAGGATAAAGGTGAGAAGGCCAACTATCTAGCTACTTGCAAAGATGAAGATACTGACACCGAACCGGATGATGACATCGAGATAGTGTTTGTAGATGTGAAGGATGATTCAGATGAAGATGAAAGGTATGAAGAAACTACACTCATATCTAAGATTAGTAAGTGTAACCACCTAGATTTGGTCTGTACCGACCATAGACCCTATTTTCTCTAGGTGTGATCATACCCCCTGTTATGTCATGACAATGTTACTTTGGCATAATTTATTATTAAAATAGATTTAATGTCCTAGGTGATTTTTATCACTAATTTATATTAACTACTTCAGCCATACAATTCAAATCAATTTCAACCAATCAAATATTATCAATTTCAAACAATGGCTAAATTATTTAATTATAAAGGAATTCATCTATCTCATCACTTGCATTTTAAACCCATTCCCCTAGCCTATTAATTTAATTAAAAATGGCTATAGTCCTAATTAATTATCAAAAGCAATAAAAAAGCTTAAATAATTAATATTCCTATTTTTGAATGAATTAAATAATTTTAATTCATTTTATTTATATTTCCTTAAACCCTAACCTAACCTTTCTCAACCACTTCTACCTGTAACACCCCAAAATTGACATCTTGTAACCCTAACCAATTTTAGGAGAACCTCTCGAGGCAGTTTACAAGACTCTTATAGACAACAATTTTCTTACTCCATTGGCTAATCTGTGACCTTTTGATCCGCAACCAAGACCTAATTGGTGGAATGAATCCGCTTATTGTGATTTTCACCAAAACAAAGGTCATAACATCTCTTCTTGTCAAAAATTGTGGCATACCATCCAGGATCTCATTGATAGTGAAGTCATTGCTGTGGGAAGTCACAACAAAAATTTTGATCACCAAGCTTTCAAAGACCCATTTCCTCCTCATGGAAAAGGTGAATCATCTAAAGGCAAAAATACTAATGCTAAGGTCAACTATACTTACACCAATAACGACAATGTCATTAATATGGTTGAACCTGTTGACACTGAATACTGTAATGTCCTCATTCTTAAGGGAAAGTAAGATACGTCTAAGTCCAAAACACCTTTCATTTTATGAGGGCTTGCACCTCAATCTTTTGAACAAGGACAGTCTCAAGTGAGTGCTAATTTTGTTACTCAATCTCGGGCTAAAATCATTCTCAAAGGCCCTGAGCCTTCTATATCTACATCAACTCAACCTTCAGATAAGGCTAAGGTTGACTCTGTTACTAAGAATCCCAAAGTGGGTTCCTCATCTAATGCTGCGAATTACAGAATTCTTGATCAATTGCAATGTACTAATGCTCAGATAACTATTTTTGAACTCCTAAAAATCTCACCTGCTCATAGGGAAATCTTGGACAAAGCCCTCATTCAAGCAAATGTCCCAAAAGATCTTGATCTTGACCGGTTTCAATCTATGGTAGGTCACTTGACCTCCCCACATTACTTATCTTTCTCTGAAGAAGATGACCATTCTTTGAGTCACCCGCATAATAATCCTCTGCACATTGAAGTCATGATTGGTCCCAAGCGTGTTCGCCGTGTTCTCATAGATAACGACACTGGCCTAAATATTTGCTCTGCTAGTTTCTTGATTGAGTTAGGCTATGGCGAAGACCACATTGATGCTCGCAAAAAGATAACCATTAAAGCTTATGATGAGGAAGAACATAAATCCAAGGGTTTAGTTGTTTTTCCAATTAGAGTTGGTCCCGTTGAACGTGATGTTATCTGTCAAGTGCTTGACATCCCGTTGGCATACAACATCCTACTAGGAAGGACATGGATTCATGAAATGCAAGCTGTCCCTTCTACATATCATCAGTGCATTAAGTTCCCATTCCAAGGCTCTGAGGTGACTATACCTATGAACATACGCTATGATTTCAATGCCCTCACTAAATCTGCTGACATCCTTGTGCCTACCAATAGAGAATCTATTGAAATCCTTGAAGATAAACTAAAAGAAATGGAAAAGAACTTGACTCTCAAAGAAACTGATATGGGAGGATATCAAATTGGACCTGTATTATCCATCACATCTTTGCCTTTGTCTCCCCATTCTTTGGGGAGACCTTCTGAGAAAACTAAACTTTCTATGGCTTCCCCTCCAATGAAGTATGGTGGTACCATTGTACAAGCCATAGTACCATTAGAAGAAGAAGTTGAAAATAGAGCCATCAAGGCTTGGATTTACAAAGGAGAAGACAACTCTAAAAGCATTCCTCCTTATGACATAAAAACTGAGAATTATGGCAAGGGTTTATCTATAATGCAATATTTTGGCTATAAAGGAGATGGCCCCATAGGTGCAAATCATAAGGGTTTGATTGCACCACTTGAAGCTATTGGTCGAAGAACACGTGACTCTACAGGTATAGGCTTCCAAAAACTCACATTCCAATTGGGAATAAATAATTTTGTACCTTGAGAAGATAAGAAACCCATCTCTAAGGAAATACCTCAAATTGTAGAACATAAAGACAGCTCCAATGAGGATACGTTTCCTTATCCTATTCCACCAGACCTGGCAGCATTCTTTGTTGAACCAGATAGATTTGTACTACATGTCAGTACTGTAGACACTGACAGTGATTCCGACACTACTACTTCACTCGCTCCATTAACTTATGAAGAGTGGAAAGCAATCTTTCCTCCAAATCCTGGTCATCAAGGTGATGTATACATACCACCACACTTTCAAGAACGGTTTGATCAAGAATTTTATTCACTTTTCCTTACACAAGAGGCAAGTGATGATACAAACACTACTGAGATATCTAGGTCAACAAGTACTCATTTGACCATAGCAGAAGTTTTAGGTAGAACTCATCCCAATTGGAGACAAAGAGTTGATTTTACTCACATCCTGGACATGAGACCTAATGATGAAACAGACTCCCATGAATATGAGTTCGACAGCTTATCCTATGCTACTTCTGACAGAGATACAGATACAACAAATGCATATGAAAACCTCCTCAAAGTAGGTGAACAGTCTAGTGTAGGGCCACATGATTTTGACTCCCTAGGTGTTGACATGTCATCTACTACGGTCGTTAGGAATCAAAGGGATTCAACTATACCTTTGGAAGAGATTGCTTTGGGTCTCGACTTACTTGTACATGCCTTTGATGATTACACCATGAACGCACTTGAACCCATCACTCCTATTTCACTCTGCCATCCTGAGCTTATAGACTGGAACTCCACTTCCCCATCCAATGAAGTCCTTACATTCTAGAATGATTATGCTCTTGCTTGTTACCTACACGCTGTTGAACCTGTAATGTCTCCTACCAGTGAAGAAAGTGTCAACATGACTGAGGCTGACATCAAGTATCTTAGTCACAAAATAAAAAGAATAAAAAATAGGCTCTCTGATGGTGAAAACCACCTAGTGGCAGTGTCAGAGCCAAAAATAGTCAAAATAAATGACGTATCCAAGGGTGAAAACCTCTCCGAGGCACCCGAGGATGAGATACTTGATGCACTTCCTAGTCATTTTTCAGGAAAGATCATCTATCCTTATTGAACCAACTCAACCTATCAACTTGGGTACAGAGGCAGAACCACAGATCATTCACTTGGCACAATCCCTATCAGAGGTTGAAAGAGAGGAATTCATCACATTCTTCAGAAAGAAAAAGATTAACTTTGCATGGAAATATTCAGATATGCCTGGATTAGACCCTAATCTAATCATGCATCATCTATCCATCACACCAGGTGTTAAGCTTGTCAAGCAGAAGCTTTGCAAGATGCATCCACACGTAGCTCTACTTGTCAAAGTTGAGTTAGAGAAACTGCTCAAAGCAGTGTTTATCAGAGTCATTGATTATGCAGAATGGATCTCTAATATTGTTCCAGTGTCCAAACATGACAAATCTATCAGAGTCTGCATAGACTTTAGAGACCTAAATTTGGCATGTCCGAAAGATGATTTTTTTCATTGCCTAACATCGATATGATCGTAGATATGATAGCTGGATATGAAATTTACTCATTAATGGATGGTTTCTCTGGTTATAACCAGATAAAGATTGCACCAGAGGACCAAGAGAAAACAACTTTCACATGTGCTTGGGGCACCTTCTGTTGGAATGTCATGCCCTTTGAACTCAAAAATGTTGAAGCTACATATCAGAGAGCAGTTACCACTATATTTCATGATATGATGCATAAAACTATGGAAGATTATGTGGATGACACTTTGGCTAAGATTATGCACCGAAATAAACATCTTGCTGATCTAGGACCTATCTTAGACCGTATGGAACAATTCAGTCTCAGACTTAATCCTAAGAAATGCACCTTTGGTGTAACATCTGGTAAGCTACTTGGCTATATCATATCTACCAAGGGTATTGAAGTAGATCCTACAAAAGTACAAGCTATTCTAGAAATGCCACCACCTATGAATATCAGAAAAATGAGAGGACTTGAATGCCGACTACAGTCTATCTAGCATTTCATCTCTCAACTGGAGGATAAGTCACAACCATTTCCAAAGACTTTGCACAAGGGTGTGACTTATCAGTGGAACAAAGAATGTGATGAAGGGTTCACGCAAATCAAGTAGTATCTTGCCAACCTGCCCATCTTGATGCCTCCCATTCATGGGAAGCCACTTATACTTTACATATCTGCTACGGATACATCATTGGGTATCCTATTGGCTTTGGAAGATCACCACAAGAAAGAAAGGGCTATTTATTACAATAGTCAGACTCTGGTCTCCTATGAAACAAAATACTCTACTATAGAGAAGGCTTGCCTTGCAGTAGTGTTTGCTTCACAAAAATTATGACATTATATGTTGGCTCATACTACACGTTTGATTGCTAAAATTGACCCTCTGAAATACTTTCTCAGTAAAGCTACCCTCACAGGTAGACTCGCTAAATGGGTCATGCTTCTCAGTGAGTTTGATATTGAATATGTTGAAAGAAAAGCCATTAAGGGCCAAGCAATAGCAGATCAGTTGGCGGAGGCACCTCTAGTTGATCATCAACCATTGCACATTGAATTTCCAAATGAGTCCATATTCCTTCTAACACATCGCTCATGGACTATGTTCTTCAATGGTTCATTTACCCAACAGGGGTTAGGTGTTGGGATCCTATTCATTACACCTCAATGATACTCATTACCAAAAGCATACAAAATGATGTTTCCTTGTACAAACAACATTGCTGAGTATGAAGCTCTCATCAATGGTATGAAGATTGCCCTTGAGTGGCGCATGGATGAACTGAATGTTCTTGGAGATTCCCAATTGGTCATCAATCAAGTTAATGATATCTATCAGACAAGAGACGACAAGTTGATACCCTACAAATGGTTGGTTGATGATCTTAAATAATATTTTACTCACATCACATTTCAACAAGTTTCGAGGGTGGATAATAAAGCAGCAGATGCCATGGCTACTCTTGCCTCTATGCTGCAAATGCCTAAAAATGATTTTTGACATGAATTCCTGGTGGAGACGTTATGCTACCTGGCCTATGACTCCCCTGACTCCTGGATGATCTATTCTATCATAGGACATGACTCATCCCACTACCATCACATATTCTCCTACCTACATGACCAGATCATTCTGGACACTTACTCCCGGAATGAGAAACGTACCTAATCCGCAGTGCTTCACAGTTCATCATCATTGCTAATGACTTGTATAGACGTGGTCTAGATGGTACTCTCCTTAGGTGTTTAGAACCTAATGAGTCCAAAAAAGCGTTAGTAGAGGTGCATGAAGGCATCAGTGGGTCACATTCTAATGGCCTAACATTGGCTTGCAAACTTATTAGAGCTGGTTACTACTGGCCAGACATGGAAAAAGAAGCAACACAGTTTGCCAAGTCCTGCAAACAATGTCAATTACATGGAAACTTGATTCACACTCCAGCCAAGGAGCTGATTTTGTTCATTACTTTCTGGCCATTTCAGTAATGGGCCTTTGATTTGGTGGGTCAAATCTACCCCTCGTCCTCCAACGGACATAAGTTTATCATTACAGCTACGGATTATTTTACTAAGTGGGTGGAGGCAGTCCCTCTCACCATTGCCAGTGGAAAAACAGTAGCAATGTTTATTCTTAATTACATCATCTACAGGCATGGTGTACCCTCAACAATTATCACAGATAATGGGGGACAGTTTAAAAATAAGGATTTGACAGAGCTTTCTCTAAGTTCAAAATTACTCAACACTGGTCTTCCATCTATTATCCTCAGGGTAATGGACAAGTGGAAGCTTCCAACAAAACAATCCTTAAGATCCTGCATCGCACAATACATAAATCTGGATGAGACTGACATCTCCGAATCAATCTAGCTCTTTGGACATACAGGACCAGTATAAGAACACCAACAAGAGCTACACCCTATGCATTGGTTTACAGGGCCGATGCGGTGTTACCTATTGAGGTTGAGATTCCTTCTTTGCAAGTCTCTCTGAAAGGCCTCATCACTGATGAAGATACTAGAATATCTCAGCTACAAGAGCTATAATTACTTGATGAATGTCACCAAGTGGCATTCGATCACCTGAGAGCATACCAAAAGAGGATGTCTAAAAGCTATAACAAGAAGGTCTGACCAAGAAACTTCCGAGCGGGTGATCTCATTCTGAGAGAGAACCCTAAAAATCAACAACATTGGGTCTAGAAAGGCAAGTTTGAACCTAATTGGCTGGGTCCATATATTGTTACTATAGTGTTTGGGTCTAGTACCTATCAACTCTCTACTACTGAAGGAGAACAACTCAAAGAGCCCATCAACACTCTTCATTTGAAGCGATTCTACAGCTGAGACATCTTCAGTATCCTCATGTATATATTAAAGTCCTGAAAAATCTTAAAAATCTAAAAAATTCCTCAAAAAATGATCATCTTAGTGAAAACCTAGTGATAGGCGCTTTGATGTATCTCCAAAAAAATCATATATTCCAAAAATACAAAAAAAATTGAAAAATTGAAAAATACAAAAAAAAAGAGAAAAAGAAAAAAAGGTGTCATTGATGAAAACCTGGCAAACAGGCGTCATGGTAGCAAAAAGAAAGAATTTATGCCAAAAAGGTGAAAACCTAGTAAATAGGCACCTCTTGTTTCACAATGTCATACCTATCGTAGAACCCCTTGGCTTTACGCATTTGCTTTCCCGCATTCCTTCTTTCATTTGCTTTCAATTCTCGTCAAGACACCAACTCACATGGATTGAAACTAGTCATACTCTCAAGGAAACCCTCCTAGTCTTGGGGGCATTGTCTTATTATCTTTTGGATCTACTTTGTGACAGTCATCAGTGATTTTCACTGCGTCTGCCTACTATCCCTAAGCTTATATGAAGCTCTCTATTCTTGAGAATCTCTCCCACATCAGTCACCAGTGGTTCTCACTGTGTTTTCCTACTGATGTATAGCTTATACCATGATCACTTCATTTTGAGCATCTCTCTCACATCAGTCACCAGTGGTTCTCATAGCGTCTGCCTACTGTCGCTATTCTATCAAGATTTCTCACATCCATTCTAGTAGGAGTTATACTCAAACGCTCTATCTATCGATACTCAGTCTTGACGATTATATGCTTTAGTTTGTACATACCTTTTGGTCACTTTTGTGACACTATGGTTCTTTTGCGAACCCTCCTGACTTGTCATTGATTCAGCGCCATACGCTTGGGGGAAATCGCATCTCATTTGTCCTCGCCACATACGTCAAGTTAGTCATCATTACTTGGGGGTATGGGTCCCCCATTTCATCATATCTGTGGTTTACACCTGAGTCAGTAATCTTGTCATTTCTCAAGGATAACTCTCTACTGACACAAATCGGTGTTTTTTCAACACCATCATAACAGTGTTTTTTAACACTATCTTTGAACACATCTGTTTTTTTTAACACATATTGGATATCTCAAATGTAAACACCTATCGATAACAATCAAACACAATGCACTCACAAGCACAATGGTGTTTTTCAACACCTCATACACATCTACATTTGAAAACTTTAAGACAGACTAAGCTATGCTTGAATATTTCTTTGTATGCTGTCTATTCTTATGGATTTCATTAACATTTTCTTTGTCTATTGCTTGTTGGCATCGTCCCGATGATCTGACAACGTAAAATAAACAGGGTGTATGTGATAAGAACTCCTGCAATAAGGTGGAACAGCCTCACATCCCTCGATCTTGTTTATTTGTTCGCCATGGTGAGGTCGATACTATCTCCTTGCTTGTTGTTGCTCTGTTTGTGATTGTTTTTCTTGTTATTGATCTATATGTTTATGCATGATCGCACTCATGGTTATCTTGGCTTTGAATGCCTCGATACTGGTGTACTCTTGCAACATTAACTGGAAACAATGTTCAGGTCATCTTGGCTTTTATGCCTTGGTGCTTACGTTCATTTCCTATATTTTATCCGATGATAAGTCATATTCATATCTTTATGGTTGCATTGTGGTGCTAGTAAGGGTTGTATCGACTTTGATGTTTCCAAAAATGCTTAATGATGATACATATACGATGGGTCTCACAAACATGTCCTAGAATTGTACCTTCATATTACATCTAGCATAGGATTGCATTTTCATTCTAGATTTGCATTGTGGCAATGATTCAGTGTTCTCTTCATTGAATTCTTCTGGGTTCATACTTTGGAGAGTTCTTCTTCTTCACCGTTCATGTTTCATCATGACTACACAGGTGTTTGATCCTCGCTCTTGTTTCTTCACATATCCTTTTGGTTCGCATTTGTTGTCCTACATGAGATGTTAGTACCATATACATATTCATATTCACATTTCGTAATCAATCATACATTACATTTACATTTTCATTTACATATTACATTTGCATCAAATCATTTACATACATACATCTTTGCATTTATACATGTGCATTTCATACATATCTTTCAAAATATTTATCCATTTGCATACATTCTAACACATCTAAGCATATAGGAAACATCTCATAAAAGAGAAAATACAATATGTGATGATACCAAAAGACAAGCTCATATATATATATATATATATATATATATATATATATATATATATA
>MU226255.1:716140-732102 GCA_018584345.1 Thuja plicata
GATTTTGGGTTTAAAACTGAACAATCAAATCCCACATCTTGTTTTTGGATCTTAAAATTGAACTAACTATCAAACACTTTTCAGTTTGGGCTTTTAAAATGAACACTTTCAATGCTTTAAATCCAATATTGAATGCCTAAAGCAAACTGATCCAAACACTTCATTTTCAGGTTTAAAATTAAACAAGGCAAACTTTCCCTTTCAAGCATCCTGTTTTCTTTGAAATAGGAACAACTAAATCAAGCTTAACATAGCTTGAAGGAATGAACTTTGCTTTAAGTATTTTGGGAGAAAATGGCTTAGATTAGGAGAGTATGCTCTTCTTCTTTGGAAGAATTAGAAATCTAGACATCCAAAGCTTGCCAATCCTGGTAATCATATATTTAAATAGTAGAGGGCCTACCGGTTGAGGAAAAAATATCCCGAGAACGACCCAAGTGAGGACAAGTTTAACGCTGACCCTTCCAACTCACTATAAATAGTTGCTTCCTTGTAGGCTAAAGCCTCGGAAGATAGAACTGCTTTTGTTCTTGGAATTATGACATCATTCCTTGAACATATCTGGGTATATGTAGAGCAGAGCCGCTTGAATCTTGCTTGCGAGACTACATATATTCGGGTACTCATAGGGCTATACGCCTGAATTTTGCCTTTTGCAATTCTATGGGGGACAATTTTGAATGGATTGCCCAATAATCTACAACAACTTCAACTGAAAGAATTCCAGATTCATCCCTGAAAGGGTGATAATCTTTGTGCAAGGCAAAAAGTAATTGCCCCAAGGCACTCATCATATTGTGCCCTCACTTGCATTTGGAGTCGGCCAATACAGCATCATGACTGGAGCCATTGCATTCTTGGTGATGGCTATATTCTGATTAGCATTTGAGTGTGTACCTGAGTCAACAAGCAAAGATTTTCATCCTCCACCTAGAGAATAGGAAAAGATGAGTGTTTGTTTCACCCTCTTAACAATGCAAAACTGTTTGATGTATTCAAAAGATCATTAAAAAGATAAGCTCCTCAAAACAATCAACAAATTTCAAACCTTGGAGTTCAAGTGTTTTTTCATACCTTACGACACCTCTTAATGCAATCTGAAAACAAACAACTTCACGCACCTCAAAAATGAACTTTTCAGAACTAACTGAAATTGACAAAGACATCATAAGATCGCATCCTATATTTTCCAAGTCATATTTAGTGTTTAGGATTGCATTTGGTGTTCTAGATCATATTTAGTCAGCACATAGTCGCATCTAGATTCTAGGATTGCATCTGGTACCATCAGAGGCTCACATCTGGGAGCTAGCATTCAGGACAGTGGGCACTTGTAGCAATTTTTCTTAGGAAGTTTCAGTTGATTAGAATACCCTTTTTTCTCTTTAGCTGGTTCCTGTTGTCTCTTCTGGTCTCCCTGTTGTTATTTCAAAACACTTTCAAAATGTCTACCTTGCATGCTTAGTCAGTCTTTCACGATCAGTTCAATACGTGTGGTCTACCCATTTTCTACCAACAACTTGGTTCCTAGCTCATTATCAGGGCATTCTAACCCTTTGATGCTGGAATCATTTACATCCACCAACAACAAATAGTTACCTCTACCTAGACACGCCAACTTGAACAATCTTAAATCCTTACTTGCACTATTGGGAAATGTTAACAAAGTTGAAGAAACAAACGTCATGGTTAACAGAAGATGCAACTAGTACATAACTAAAGGATCAAAAGTGCCTCCTAAAACACCACACTTTCAAGGAGAAACATCTCACAATTCCCTTCTTGAACTAGATTCCCCTCAAATGGATAGAAACACTAACGAATGGAGTAAGGCTTTTGAGGGTTATAATGATGGAAAACATGCAATATCTGAAGGCTCAGAAGAGGAAGAAAGACCCAAGTATGAACATAATCTGTTTGGATCAGACAATGAAGAAGAGATCTCCAAAGACGAATATGAAAACTCAAACAAAGTAAACGGATCCACAAGCTATTGGAATGGATAATTAGTGACGACAAAGAAAAATACTTCCTCTATCTAGCATCCACCGGTGTCAAATTACCCAAAGATTATGACGTGGAAAAACTCAAAGAGAAGGAAGTACCAA
This sequence comes from Thuja plicata, assembly GCA_018584345.1. Lineage (NCBI taxonomy): Eukaryota > Viridiplantae > Streptophyta > Pinopsida > Cupressales > Cupressaceae > Thuja > Thuja plicata. The sequence continues at coordinate 718,249 of MU226255.1, forward strand.
ACCCAATGTCTATTCTCACCAAACAGCTCAATCTAATGCAAACGGAGCTCACAAACCTCAAACAAGAGAAGGAGAAACCCAAAACACAATATTCTTTGGATATCATTTGTCCATTTCCTTTTGACAAGAGTATCACTATGGTCCTATTTCCTCCCAACGTGGCAAGGCCAAAGTATGACAAGTACATGGGAGAAACTGATCCCCACGACCATTGAAGGGAATTTTGTGCTCTAAGCATCGAGTACATGCACGAACCCACATACCTCATGCGACTGTTTCCAGGAAGTTTAGGAGGTAATGCCATGGAATGGTTCTCAAAATTAAACCCTAAGGTCAAGACATTTGAGGATTTGATCCAACAATTCATTCAACATTACTCCTACAACATCCAACATGATGTAACTATGATGGACCTATGTAACACCAAACAACAAACTGGATAATCATTCACACACTTCCTACAAAGATGGAGAAATATTTTTGCACGATATTCAACGGTCATTCCTGAAACAGAGAAGATGGAAATCTTCGTTAATAATCTAGTGCTTGAAATGAACTATGCATTACAAATGCAAGACTTTCCAATCTTTGATAGAATGATTAAAAATGCCCTCCGTATTGAGGAAGTCATGGTTAAAAGAGGGGAGATCACTCTTCAGAATGAAAACAAAAGCAACAACTCCAACTCCAAACCTAAATGGTGGAAAAAAAACAAGAATGTTGTTAATGATTGAGTGGTTGATGCCTCTAACATTAATCCTAAACCCAAGGAATTTTATCTAACCAATGGCATGCAAGAAAGAAAAGATGCGAAGGTAACACCTCCCATCTTCAAGATGAACAATGATAACAACAAGGAACGAACATGGACCTCAAAACCCCAAAGAACATTTACTCCTTTAGGGGAGTCTCTTGAGACTGTTTTGAAAATGCTGGTGGACAACAAAGTTCTTACTATTCCCGATTCTAAACCGTGGGAACCAATGGTCAAACCCAGGTGGTGGGATGATAATTCCTATTGTGTCTTCCACAAAAACAAGGGACACAAGACTAATAATTGTCTCAAACTTAAGCATGTCATCCAAGACCTCATCGAATGAGGTAAGATCAAAGTTGATGGACATACTACCAATGAGGATCATATAGCATTCAACAAACCCTTTCCTAATTACAATCAAGGAGAAACATCCAAAGGGAAGGGTAATGAGGTAAACTACACCTATTCCAAAAGTGACAATGTGATTAATATGCTCAACATTAAAACTAAACCCATTAATGTAATCATAATTAAAGGTAGCTCATCTCACGCAAATGATGTAACATGGAGCCAAGCACAGGTTACAATCAAAGGACCTCCAAAACTGACATCAACGTCAACATCCAAGGTTCCTATTGTCACTATTCCTTAACTAGTAGCAAGACACATGGTCACTATCCCCAGTGTAAAATATGACTTGGTAGACCAATTGCAACGAACCTCTGCCAAAATTTCCATCTTTGATTTGCTCAAAATATCCACGGTACATAGAGAAATCCTAGAACAATCTCTACATGTTGCTAATGTTCCAAAAGATATTGATATAGACAAATTTTAGGCGATGGTCAATCACATCTTAGCGCCAAACTACTCCTTTTCTAAAGAGGATGAAAATTCATTGACCCATCCACACAATCAACCTCTCCATATCGAAGTCCTTATTCATAAATCCTGTGTTAGACGCGTGTTGATAGATGGAGGCGCAGGATTGAATATCTGCACACTAGATCTTGTCAGGAGACTAGGTCTCTCAGAACAAACAATTGATACTAGAAACAAGATAAACATCAAAGCTTATGATGAGGAAGAAAGATCCTCTAGGGCTCTTATTGCTCTACCTATCAGAGTCGGGCTGATTGAGAGGAATGTCATATGTCAAGTTTTGGATTTACCATTGGCCTACAATATCCTACTAGGGAGACCGTGGATTCATAAAATGCAAGCTATACCATCCACTTGTCACCAATGCATAAAATTCCCACATAATGGGGTGGAAGTGACAATCCCTGTAGATGCTAACTACACTTGCAACAGTATCAAAGAAGGTAGCATGATCCCACACAAAAAAGAGGCTATGGATGCAGTTGCTCCTAAAACTACCAAAGACATGGTTATGATGATTTTTAGAAAGACCTTGCAAATTCAAGAAACAGGTATGGGAGAGTACAAGCTTGACCTAACTCCCTCAATAATAGAACTTCCAGTGTCACCAAGATCCTATAAAAAACCTTCATCAACATTCACACCTGCAGTATCCAAAGAGCCAGAAGTACACAAGGCAACTGGCATGATAAAGGCATCCACATCTTCTTCAAATAACATAGAAGAATAGGTAGTCTTGGACTGGCTTTAAAAAGGAGAACCGGTGGAATCTGAGGTCAAACATGTGAAGATATCCCCCGAGTAGTATGGAAAGAGATATGATTTTCTCACACCTAGGGAAATCTTTTACACACTGGCTGGGACCTTATGTTATCACTGCTACTTTTGGGGCTAGAGCTTATCAATTAGCTACACCTGAGGGAGACGTTCTTTCAGACCCTATCAACACTCTACATTTGAAGTGGTTCTACGCCTAATGTTTAGCTAGCAGATCCTGTACAGCAAAAAATTCTGGCAAAATACCAAAAATATTCAGAAAATTAATCCTAAAGAAATTCAAAAATAGTGGAAAAAGGTCCTACAAAATGGGTATCCTTAGTGAAAACCTGGTAAACAGGCACCTTGATACTACGAAAAACATTCAAAAAAGAAAAAATAGTAAAAAAAAATTTAAAAAGTGCCTTGATGAGCACCTGCTAAAATAGGCATCTTGGTAGAAAAAGAAAAAAAAGAGAAAAGATCTTGCCAAGTGGTGAAAACCTAGCAATCAGGCATCACTTGTGTTTTGTGCTCCATCTATCAATGCACTACTGATACTAGGCCTTCATAATTTTGTCTGTGCTTGTACGTTGACTTCATCTTCCTAAACAACTATCTTATCCTCTCTTGGGATTCGTCTATCTTTACGTCTTAGGGATAAGTCATTCTGCACTGGGGGCATCTTTGCTGGCATAGTCAGTTGCGGTTGCTAGCTTTCTCTAAGTTGGTTTGCCTCACAGACGCAATGCTTCTTGATACATGCAAAACAATATCACTTTCTAAAACAAGGGTGTCTTTTCACAACATAAGACATGACATTTATATTAATGGAGGTCCTACAAAGCCCTATTGGATCGCAAAGGAATAGATTATCCTACCAATGCACAGACATGGAACACCATATTGCTGGTATTACAATTTTTTTTATTGATGAATCTCTACTGTGTTTGACATATGAATGAACAGGTACTACTTAAACACACAGTTGGTTAATGGTTTGATTATGGTTCTTTTATGTCTTGATGATGTTTTCAACTAGGGGCATATAAGTAATTATAAATTTTATTTGATTGATTCTCAATTGATAATTTATTATGTCTTCTTAGTTGCTCAATGATGTCTGCGTAAAGACAAAGAGTCACAAGGATAGGAGGCATAATATTTTCTTGATTTTCTGTGTATGGTGATTGTTCCAAATGATCATATAAATTTCACCTGACTTGGATGTTTATGGTAAGAGCTGCCACTATGGGTGGATAGCTGCATATATCTCGATCTTTGTTATGTGTAAACTACGGTGAGTTTGACACAATTTTCTTGTCTATTTTCTGATCTAGATTCTCTCTAAGGTATATGAATCATAATGTACCCAAGGATATGAATTTTCAAGGTCATTACGGGTCCAATATCTTGCCTTACTCAGAATCTGGTATATTAAAAGGAAGGTGACTATTTTTATCCTGACTTCTATGCCTTGATGCCTAAGTCTATTTTTGACATTTCAATAAAACATAGTATTCATACTTTCATAATATCAGTGGGTATTAGTGATGGTTATACTATCAGATGGTATCTGTTCCAAAACTGCCCAATGATGATAAAAATGTTACAATATTTGCTAATCAGTGACAAGGTCCTAAGAGTCTGCATATAGTTGCATTTAGGGATTGCATGGTACATTTATAAACAAAATAACAGCATAAGGAATTTTGAGCTCAAAAATGTTTTCTATCTTCTTCCAAAAATCCAAGTTTATTACTAATACCCATGCTTCCTAATATCTTTGATCTATCGGGAACAAAATTGAACTCATATTTTCAATGTGATTAACTTGATACTTGTGTGTTTACTCTTAAACACACCCCCACTCCTTCACTTCTTCTACTCCGTTATTTCTTTCCCTAACTGCTACCTGCAAGTAATACATTCATTCAACTAAGGGATTTTATTGTTTTCCTTCAATTTTTTTCTCGAGGGGGCATGATCACACTATCATCGATTAAATTTTTGCTCAAAACTACATTAAAAATGACTTCGTTATCAAACAAACTAGGCGCATAACAGTTTCCTTGACTAAGTTGGAACTGTTGGATAGAAAGCTTTGGTTCTCATGATCTGATATCTTATGTTTCCTCATTTTTAAAATATTTTTATTAAGCTCCTAGAAGCTTCTTACTGATTTTCAAACGACAACCAAATTTAGAATCAGTATTATCAATTTTTGGACGACAACCAAACTCAGAATTGGTATTTTTAAAATCTTTTATTGATCTTTAGACGAAAACCAAGTTCAAAATCAATTCTATCAGTTTGGTTCGATCAAGTGCGAGACTGATCTCATCAAAATTTCATTTGACAACCAAGAATGAGATTCTCAATCTTTCTGAAGTCAAAATCAAAAACTTTCTTTGAATCAATGCGCTACTCGCACACCAATTCAAAGAGGGGCAAATGTAACCACCTGGATTTGGTCTGTACCGACCATAGACCCTATTTTCTCTAGGTGTGATCATACCCCCTATTATGTCAAGACAATGTTACTTTGGCATAATTTATTATTAAATCAGATTTAATGTCCTAGGTGATTTTTATCACTAATTTATATTAACTACTTCAACCATACAACTCAAATCAATTTCAACCAATCAAATATTATCAAATTCAAACAATGGCTAAAGTATTTAATTATAAAGGAATTAATCTATCTCATCACTTGCATTTTAAACCCATTTCCCTAGCCTATTAATTTAATTAAAAATGGCTATAGTCCTAATTAATTATCAAAAGCAATAAAAAGCTTAAATAATTAATATTCCTATTTTTGAATGAATTAAATAAGTTTAATTCATTTCATTTGTATTCCCTTAAACCCTAACCTAACCTATCTCAACCACTTCTACCTTGGGTTCTAACCCATCCCAACCTATTCCCCCCTCGCTAATCTAATTCGAACCTCCCTCCTAATGTCATCACATTCCATTAAAGAATGATTAACAACTCAACCCACTTGGGAGAGTCAACTTTCTCAAGCTTGACTCTCTCCAAGTCCACTTTCTCAAGCCACCCTCTTACACCCTTCCCATGCTTCTTTAAGGCCCTCATTAATTCCTTATTAATGAAGATTCCTTAAGCGCATGTCTCTCCTCATGTCTCTTAAATACTTGCATTTAATGCATTTGACTTAAGCCCATCCTCATAAATGCCTCTTACACCCTCTTTTTGAGCCTTATCTTCTAGAGTCTTCTTGGCTCTCTTCTCTAAATGGTCACATTCCTCCCTACTTTCAACCCAAAAATATTGTGACAAGTGTCACAATTTGATGCACTTGAAGAAGCACAATCCACGTGCTCTCTTCTAGTGGAATCTTGACCTCTCTTCAGCTTTGCATCTGAACCACCTATTTTCAACCCCTTTTTCTATAAATAAAAGGCATTTTTTAGAGCAAATGGCCCTTATTTTTAGATTTAAATTGCATTGTTATGTTGTTTACATATCTACAACATTTTAGTTTCAATTCCATGCATTGTTATAATGTTAGTTTTCATAGCTTAATTACATGTTTTCTAATCATTTAGCTTAGTTTTTAATTAAATCTCTCATTCTTAGAAGTGTATTGTCACTGAATGGTGCATAATCTGAGGGCATGATTATGGAATTTTTCAAAATCTTCCTAGATAGGGAGAAATAAGTCATTTTTAATGATTTGTATCTAACCATTGCTCTTTTATGCTATTTTCACTAATCTAATGACTTATTGAAGTGTTGTGTCGCAGGCAACAGGTGCATCATTTGACACTCACAGTAAGAATGATATCTAGATTATAGATAGTGGCTACACTCACCATATGACCGGTGACAAAGAAAATTTTAATACTTCTGAGTATTATATTGGTGGTACAGTAAGAATGGAAAATTATACACCTTGTCAAATTGAAGGTAAAGGAACAATAATGCTGAATAACCTGATTAAATGTGAAAATTATTATTGGGTAAAAGGATTGAATTATAATCTGTTGAGTGTTTCTCAGTTGAATAATTCAATTAATAGAGTAGAATTTAAGATCAAGAAGGCAAAAATCTTCAATGAATCAGGAAAACTGATTGGTACCGGTGAACAAACCAAAGGTAACTTATTCTATCTGAATGACACTAACCCCACTTGCTTGATGACTAGAAACAAAGACATATGGCTATGGCACAAAAGATTGTGGCATGTGAATTTTGACAACATGATGAAAATAAACAGGAAAAGAAGTGTAAGAGGCTTATCGATGATGACAAAGCCAAATAACATCATGTGCAAAAATTGTCAAAAAGGTAAAATGACAAAACCTAGTTTCAAAAGTAAAATCCATACATTTGATGATATTCTAAAATTAGTCCATACTGACTTATGTGGACCTATGAGGACAAAGAGCTATTATGGAGATAGATATTTTATTCTCTTTGTTGATGATTACTCTAAAATGATGACAGTCATGTTTCTAAAAGAAAAATCTGAAGCATTCAAGATGTTTAAATGGTACAAGGCTATGGTAGAAAAACAAAGTGGTAAGGATCTAAAATGTTTGAGATCAGATAGAGGAGGAGAATTTATATCAGATGAATTCACTAATTTCTGTAATGAGAATGGAATAAAAAGATAGGTTTCTGCACCAAGAACACCACAGCAAAATGGGATTGCTGAGAGAAGAAACAAATCAATAGTTGATTGTGCTAGAACACTGATGATAGAGAAGGACATCATCTAGATCTTCTAGAGAGAAGCTGTCAGCACTGCTGTTTATACACTTAACAGAGTACAATTGAAGAAGGACTCAAAGAAGACTCCTTATGAGCTATGGTATGGTAAAACACCTAATGTAAGTTACTTCAAGATATTTGGCAGTCAATGTTATGTCTTAAAAGATAATAGAAATGAAAAGCTTGATGCCAAAAGTGATGAAGGTATTTTTCTTGGGTATTCTACCAAGAGCAAAGCTTTTAAATGTCTAATCAAGGCTTCTAAAAAAATAATTGAAAGGAAAAATGTGAAGATTGATGAATTTGTAGAAAAGAATGAGCTGGAAGGCACAAAAGAACCAGAGGACTACAACAAGTTTTTATACTGTGAAGAACCTATAACTCTACCCGAGCAACAATGCTTAAATCTAGAATAATAGAATGTTGCAACCAACGGTTAGAATGATGTTACTGACGGTCAGGATAATGATCAAAATGATGTGCAAGGTAATGAAGATCAAACTGATACATAAAGAGTTGTACCTGTACTTGCAAGATATGTAAGAAGGAACCATCCAAAGGACCAGCTCATAGGAGATAAGAAAGTTGGTACAAGAACAAGAAGTAAGTCTCTAAACTCAAACTGTTTAATTTGTGAGTTTGAGTCAAGATCTGTCAATGCTGCACTAGATAATGAAGAATGGATAAGTGCTATGAATGATGAGATTGAACAGATTGAGAAGAACAAGACATGGTCACTTGTGCCAAGACCAGATGACAAGAATGTCATCGGTACAAAAAGGATATTCAAGAATAAGCTGAACGAGAATGGAGAAGTCACAAGGAACAAAGCAACACTAGTATGCAAGGGGTATGCATAAGAGGAAGGTATAGACTATGGAGAGACCTTTACACCCATTTCTAGGCTAGAAGGAGTAAGAATACTACTTTCTTATGCTGCATATAGAGGATTCAAAGTATATCAAATGAATGTCAAGTCAGCATTCCTAAATGGAATACTTGAAGAAGAGGTATACATTGAACAATCATAAGGGTTTGTAGATCTAGACAAGAGAAACATGGTATGTAGACTTCAAAAATCCTTGTATGGATTGAAACAAGCTCTCAGAGCCTGGTATGAATGACTTCATGAGGACTAGTGAAAATAGTAATCTTTATTTAAAAAAAGATATTAATGCTAACACTTTGATTGTTGGAATATTTGTTGATGACATCATATTTGGAGGCAATGATATGCTATGCAAATTGTTTGCTGATGAGATGAGCAAAGAGTTTAAGATGTCTATATTTGGAGAAATCAAGTTTTTTCTTGGTCTACAGATCATTCAACAAAGTGAAGGTATTTTCATTACACAGTCCAAATACATCAAAGAAGTCCTAAAAATATTCAAGATGAAAGATTCCAAACCTGTTGGAACATTGATGGCTACTGGATGCAAATTAACAAAGGAAGATAAGACAACAGAGGTAAATCAGACTCTGTACACATCAATGATAGGAAAAATCATGTATGTTGTACACACTAGACTAGATATTGCACATGCAGTAGGAATTGTTGCTAGATTTTCTACTAACCCCAGAGAATCACATATAACTGTTGTAAAAAGAATTTTAAGATATCTAAAGAATACTAAGGAATTTGGCTTATGGTATAGAAGAGAAGGCAAATTTGAACTAAAAGTGTTTACCGACGTTGATTGGGCTAGAAATCTTGATGACCGAAAGAGCACAACTGGAGGAGCATTCTTTATGGGTGACAGACTTATCACATGGATTAGCAAGAAGCAAGGATGCATCTCTCAGTTTACTTCAGAAGTAGAATATGTTGTTGTTGTTGCAAACTACTCAAATATTGCATGGATCAAACAGTTGTTGGAAGGTATGCATATGAAGATCACAAAACTAGTCATTATCTATTGTGATAACACCAGTGCAATAAACATTTCAAAGAATCCAGTCATGCATGCAAAGACCAAACACATTGCCATCAAGTATCATTATTTGAGAGAACAAGTTCAAGAAAAAGAGGTAATATTTGAATATGTGCAATCAAAAGAACAATTGGCTAATATCTTCACCAAGCCACTGCCCAAGTATTCTTTTGAGTACCTGAGAAAGAGACTAGAGGTCAAACCCATGTCTACCAGTCAGTAAAAGGACTGAAGGCTGCATCAGCCATATATTATCAAAATATCATTCATGATTGATGTGAGCAAAAGATGAACTTCAAAGCTACATCTATATACAGAAAGGTACATATCAGAACCGAGCACAAGAACATATTGTTGTATTGATAATGGATAAGGGAAATTCAAAGAATATATTATGGATAGGAGAAAATAGTTGTTTGACATTAGTGTTAGATATTTGTTAAATATTTGTTTGGAATTGTTGTCAAAGGGAGAGAATGTATCCATATTATCATTAGAAACTATTCATTATCAGATTAATCCAAATAGGGAGAGATCATATCCATAGGGAGAGAATTTTTATAAAAGTTGTAAATAAAAGATAGTGACATCAAAGAAGAACAGTCAAAATAGAGAAATTGATAGAGGACACAACACATCAGAAGAAGAAACAAAGAAAGCTACAAGAATCAAATCTAAGCTAATACAGAGCTTATCAGCGATTAGGCATTTTTATCAGTTATCAAAACAAATTGTTCAGTAATTTGATGAATCTCAACAATTGTATTTCATATTGTATTAGAAATAGTATAGTGTGATAATATAGTATATTTTCATCAATGCCAAAGGGAGAGATTGATGACATGTAACTGATTGAATGTTTGATAATGTTAAGTTGAAGATGATGCAAGACATTAAATCAGTTAATGGTTTGTATTGTCATTGATGTTAACTTGATATCATCTGTATGGTCATGTACATAATTCCAAAGACTCTAGAGAATCAATGGAACAAAGATTATGCTTTCAGCAATGCATAAAAGTCAAGTATTCACTAAGTGATAGACAACACTGACGGAGTGCACACCATCGGTAAAGACAGAGATAAAGTCATAGTAATGCCCAACAAGAAGAAGACAGTGTTGCCCAATGAGAAAAGATCCAATGATGCCCAACTGACGGAGATCTCAAAGCTAACTGAAGTTACACCGACATAACTGGCAGTTGTCACCGACGATGAACTGCAGAATTAACCGACAAAATAGAGAGATCAAAAAATAAAAAAATATCTAGCTGGCAGAGCTTAATGATAGACTTAACTAGTTGTTTTATTTATTTGACCACAGTTAAGCAATTTATTTATACAGTTGGCAAGAAGATAACTATGAGATAAATCAGGAGTTAAAGTTGTAAATCAAATTGGCTGAATTGTTTTTCACACCAAGAATCAAGAATCAAGAATTAAGAAATATCATGTCTATATAAGAGACAAGCATAATTCATTTTTGTAAGCTTCAGATACACGAAAGGGGAGTGAATAGAAAGAAGATGCTAAAGAGAAACTGGTGAAGGTTAAAACTTCATACAGTCCTGATCAATCAAGCTAAGGAAGAGCTAAAGAATTCTGCAGACACCGACGAACAGTGAAGCACAACATCACAGAGAAGAAAGTGTGGAGCACAAAGGAATTGAATTAATACATTGATCAAAAAGGTATTGTACTTAAATAGATCTAAAAATCTGCAATTCAAAGTTGTATTAGAAATAGGTCATTGTGTTTCAGTTTAACCATTGAAGCAACAAGTCTCTTAACAGAGCAGGACTTAACCGTCTTCTATATATTGAGGTACATCCAAAGGAGTGCCAAAAAGGTTGACTCGTGAAAGTAGCATTGGTCTTACCTAAAGCCTATTGATAGTCTAAGAAGGAGGCTAATTCAAGGATGGTAGTAAGATTAGCATAAATCCTATTGACAGTCTAAGAAGAAGGTTGATTCAAGGATGGTAGCGCAGATGCCAGATACTAAGTGACAACCTATCTATAAAATCCTCTAACAAGGTCGCACTTAACAGTGTGTTTGTAACCTTTAATAGGGTTGGCTCCTAACAGGGCTCACTTAAGAAGAGTGAAAATTTGGGGTACCGGTCCTAGTGGTTTTTTCCCTTAACAGGGTTTCCATGTTAAAATCCATGTGTTATGTGTGTATGGTTTATTACTTTATTGTTTTACATTTCACATATGCATTTCTAGATTGATTGGTATACTCTGCATATTTACTGAGTGTCGGTAAATAATTTTTACTTCTTATCGATAATCAAGGAGAATAAGGACAGACAAGGTAAACTGGCAGACAGTTAATTATTTCAAAGTATTTCAAGGCATGCATCTTGTAGGGACTTAATAATCTGAGGTGTATTGATTGGTGGATTAAAGTTGTAAAGGATAAATAATTTGAGGCCACTGATTCACCCCCCCCTCTCAGTTATTACTAACATCAAAGACATAAAGGTCAAGATGACTATGATGTTAGCTTACCCAATTTAATATAGCAAAACCACGCTTGCATCAAGGCATAGAGGCCATGATGACTAGCAGAACAGTTGTGCAAAAATAGTGAAGCATAAAGCAAGAAGCAAATAAAAATATGCCTCATACCCCAAGTCCTCTAGCTATGCATCATGGAGAGACTTATTAGACAAGGACACAAAATGAAAATCAATAACAGTCAGCACACAAAGAAAAGATGATGACATAGCTCAAGCATTAAGTGTTGCATTTAAAAATTTAAGTGTGTTAACCGATACCGAGTTTCGAGGATAATGATTGAATGCTTGCAAGCAGGTAAGACCGCATGAAAAACCTGGGTAAGACCAAACTGATAAGTGTTGAAAAACACTCGATGTCAGGGGTTGTATTAAAAAATACATTTGGGGTGGTGTTGAAAAAAACCATTTGTGAGTTGTCCTAAAGACTAACGCATCCAAGAGACCAAAGATAACACAGTATGCCCCCTAGACAAAGACAAAGACCAATTTCAAACCAAGGAAACAAGGACAAGGCATGATGGAGAAAGGCTAAGTGTCACGGACATGCGCTAAGAAACAGGGGTGCAAAGGCCTCAAGTAGCGCCCATTTCCAATTTTTCACCACTTGAATTTTTTTACAATTTTTTTATTTTAATCAGAATTTTTTCAGAATTTTTTATAATTTTTTATAATTTTGCTACCAAGGTGCCTATTTCCAGGTTTTCACCAAGGCAGTTTTTTTTTTTAAATTTTTTTTTGATTTTTTTATATTTTCTGGAATATATAATTTTTTTCGAGATACATCAAAACGCATATTGCTAGGTTTTTACTAAGATGATCATTTTTTCAGGACATTTTCTGATTTTTAGAATTTTTGACAACATATCCTTTTTTTTAGATTTTTTTCAGGATCAATCATTATGTACAAAGGATGCCCCCAGACAGAATGGGCATCAAACTCCCAAGCAAGATAACATCACGCAGTCCCAATGTTTTAGCAAGGTGGAGGATGGGAGGGATTAGCAAGCCGATGGAAGAGATGGAAGACAGGAAAATGAAGGGAAGAAATCCTCAAAAGCAAACTCCTCAAGAGTACCCAAGCTAGGGAAAAGAAAAGAAACGTTATGTAAAGCACATTTGGACAAGAAATGAAAGGCCAACATAGGATAAGTCACAAAATCGTAATGCAATAGCAAGAAAGGATGCAGTCCAAAGGAGTAGACATGTCAAGAGGCTTCATAGCACCATGTTTTATTCTTTCTTTCTTTTTATTAGATCAAGACCAAAGGGGAAAAGGATAGCGATAGGAAAAAATGAATGGACGAAAAAAGATATGAGGGCTAAACATGAAAGGAATGAAAGAAAGATCATCGTAAGATAGCTCACAAGATAGTCCAAATATTCATGTATAGATCAACATTGTCAAGATCAAAAAGAGAATACATAATGGATGAAAGATGTAGAAGAACTACGCATGATGCCTGATTGTCAGGTTTTCATCATGGTACTTATCCAAGGCGCCACAAGGGAGTGGTTTTCGCCATAGGACAAAATTAATTCTCTTTAATTTTTTTTCTCTTTTTATTTTTATTTTTATTTTTATTTTTTTTATTTTTTTATTTTTTTTCTCTTTTTTTGGAAGAAGGAAAGATTTTTAGATAATGATCCTTGAAAGGATAAACCATGATATGCCAAGGATTCAAAATTATATGCTCAAAGATGCTGATAGGGAAAGGAAGATGAAAGAGAAAAATGGAGGATAAGGTTTTATGCAAAGCGAGTGAGGTTGGAAGATAGGAGGAATAGACAAACGAGGAAAAATGATAGAAGGTAGAAGGATAGTGAATGGAAGGATTGTGAAAGGGTAGATAGAAAGGAAGGAAAGATCAACGTCAATACACACCTTGACGGGTGGCAAGAGGATGGAGAAAATGTGAATGAAGGAATATGTGAAGGAATATGGTGAATGGATAACAGAGGTTGCGGTTTAGGTGCATGGAATGAAAGAATGTTTTTGGAAGAATATGAAGTGGAAGCTTTTGGAATCTTGAATGTCAACTTCACTTGTTTCTCAACATGAGACTCTTTCAAGAGAAACTTTGGAATCCATATAGTCATAGGCTTTTCATTTCTTTTTGATGATTTAGAGAGAATATCTTCAATGATAGATTTTGGAACCCATACTTGTCTTGTAGCTTTCTTCTTAGATATCTCTTTTGACTTTATGCCCCCATGTTGATTAGAGGAGACATGGTGATCTTCTTTTTTAGATGGATTCT
>MU226255.1:751169-762855 GCA_018584345.1 Thuja plicata
TCAAAATAGTTTTCAAGATTTAAAACTTTTCCCTTTATGGATTAAAAGAAACTAATCCTTAAAGCATGGTCATTTTTACTTTTTAGGATCTCTTGATCCCTCCAGTTTAAATTTACATGGATCTCTTAATCCCGCCAGTTTTCAATTTACAATAATTTGATCCCTTTAAGAATGGATCTCCCTAATGGGTTGACTAGTGAGTAGCCACATTCACTAGGCAGTTCAATTCCATCTTTTCAGTTACGCCTTTTGTGTGGTTCACAATGAGATATAAGTTCTCATTGGGTGAGATAATTACACCCTTTCTCTCTCTTTAACTAAGTGATGTCTCTCTTATCGTGATCTTAGGGTGGATAAAGACTTAAGTACCTTGGGGGCTTGAGGGTTTCTTTATCCCTTTTTGGTTCTGATAAAAATTGTCTTTTCTGTATATTCTCCTTTACCAAGAGTTTCTGTTGAGCTCATACTCTTGCTAAAGTGGGGGCTAAATGTATAGTCGAAAAATAGAAGCACTTCCATTGTAGACGTGTTTAGCCTTCCGATTAAGTGGTTTGGGGTCATGACAAGTTTCTTGAATGGGTTTCTGATCTTGACATGGCTTCCCCCCTATTCTATCCCTCTTTCCACTCCTGTTTAGCCTGATTTCTGCATTCTAAACTGTAGACTGGTGATTCTGGGCTTCAAGGTCAGGGTTGAACTTTTAGGTCTATGTCAACCTCAACCCTGACCTAGGTCAGAGTCAACCTCAACCTTGACCTAGGTCAAGGTTAACCTCGACCTTGACCTAGGGTTCAAATCCTGGGGTCTCACAGTTTTTGGAGGTCGGCCTTTGCAAAAAGTATTTCCCACTTCCGGGTCAGCTGTTTCGGGTTTCGAAGTGTCAATTCCTAAATTATATTTAATATAGGTCCTCTCCTAGGGGTAAAGGCTTTAATGGGAATTTAATCCTCCTATGTAGGCCTCTTTAGAAGATTGTGCCCTAATTTCATATAAAAGGGAGCCTTCTCCTCTCATTTTCTCTAAGTCCTCTATTGAAGCATTACAAACGATAACCATCATCAAGCAAACTATCTTCAAGGGTGATTCAAGAAAGCTAAGGAGAAAGATATCAAAGCAAGCATTCATCCATTCAAGTATCCATTTTCATGAAGGAGATCCATTGGAGGCCATTGAAGGAGTTAAGTTACATAGTGCCCTTTTGGTGATCTCTCCATCCACCTTCTTCCAAGCCTATTCCAAATTCAAGAACCCATTCAAGACATGGTGTTGGAGATCTAAAAAGAAAGAGATTGAAGACATCCTACCTTTCTACATTCCACATTTTGAGGCATACTTGTGGATTCAAGGATTCGAATCCGCCTCAAGGACTTTTTCAAGCAAGGTGAATTTATGCATTTACTTTGTCTATTTCTGCAATTTTAATTACATATATTTGAGGTTAATTCCAAAATCAGGGTTTGACCAAGGCAAACCCCTCTCCCACAACAAACAATCCCCTTTTTCTTACAGGTATAGGTTCAGAACAATTGATTTGAGACCAGATCTGGATACCCTTTTTGGCTCTCTTTCAGACGGCGCGAATAGATTTTCTATCAGACTTGTGCAAGTCAGGGTCGACATTATTGGGTCAGGGTTGACATTTGTGGGTCAAGGTTGACATTTTTCATAAGATGACATCGGAATGGAAAAATACTTCTGGGTTTTGTTCGTCTCTGTGTTCTGTTTCGGGATCAACTGTCATTTTTTCCAGAAAAAGTCTACAGACCTTAGAAAACAACATTCTTTGATCTGCAATATTTCAAGGTTAGTGCATTTCTCCTATTTGTTCAATTACTGTCATACATCATTTCTATACATATAATTAACAGAATTTAAGGTATCTCTCTTGTTATTCTCCTTTTCAAATAGTTGATTCATTTGGGCATTAACCCTTCTCTTGGGTTGATCAACTTGGATCTTCCATTTGTGCATTTGGAAATAAAAGAGAAACATCTTATCTTCTCTCTAATCACAATTACAATATACAATCAATACAATTCAATTCAATTAAATTTAAGAAATTCAATACAATCTAGGAAACTCAAAGAACAATTTACACATCAACACATTTCCTATTTCAAACATTACATTTCAAGATAATCAATAATCAATAATCAATCAAACCATTCTTTCTTAATACATTATACATTTTTAATAAACATATCTCTATTTCAATCCTTTTACATTTTGGTGAGATAAATTTCCCATCTTACAATTACCAATACCTAATAAGTGGAGTCTTATTCTGCTCTGCAATGAAGCAAAATTATCTTTGTTCAACTTGGGCACATCTCGTCTGTTCATCTTGTAATCTTTGGCTTAAGTCTTGAAACATTCCTTCTAAGTACACAAGCTCTGATACCAATTGTTAGTAATAACTGAGAGGGGGGGTGAATCAGTGGCCTCAAACAAATTCTTAAATTGACCCTTCAACTCTTATAACCACTAATTATTTCTCAAGTTATGTTTGTCCTACAAGATGAATGCCATGAAATACTTATAATGATTAACTGTCTATCAATTTTCCTTGTCTGTCCTTATTGTCCTTGATTACCGATAAGAAGTATAACTATTTACCGAAATATGGTAAATATGCAAAGTATACCGATAAATCCTGAATAAATTATGTAAGATACAAAACAGTAAAGAAATGCATCATATACACATATAACACATGGAATTTAACGTGGAAACGCTGTTAAGGAAAAAAACCACTGGGACCAGTACCCCAAATTTTCACTCTTCTAAAGTGAGCCCTATTAGGAGCCAACCCTGTTAAAGGTTACAAACACACTGTTAGGTGTGACCTTGTTAGAGGATTTTACACATATAGGTTGTCACTTAGTATCGGGCATCTAATGTTGTCATCCTTGAATCAGCCTCTCTTAGACTGTCAATAGGCATCGGGTATATCCAATGCTAATTTCATGAATCAACCTTTTTGGCACTCCTTGGGATGTACCGCAATATATAGAAGACTGTTAAGTCCTGCTCTGTTAAGAGACCTTATGTTTCAATGGTTAAACTGAAACAAAATGACCTGTTTCTAATGCAACTTGAATTGTAGATTTTTAGATCTATTTAAGTACATTACCTCTCTGATCAATGTATCAATTCAACTCTTGTGCTCCATACTTTCTGCTCTGTGATGTTGTGCTTACTGTTTGTCGGTGTCTACATAATTCATTAGCTCTTCTTTAGCTTGATTGATCAGTACTGCATGAAGTTGTTCTTCATTAGTTTCTCTTTAGCATCCTCTTTCTATTCACTCCCCTTAATCCCATTTTCATGTGATACAAAAATGAATTAAGCTTGTCTCTTATATAGACATGATATTCATTATTTCTTGATTCTTGATTCTTAGCATAAAAAATAATCCAGCCAATTTGATTTAAAGCATAAATCCTAATTTTTCTTGTAGTTATCTTCATGCCAACTGTATAAATAAGTTTTAAATCAATTACTTAACTCTGGTCGAATAAAACAAAGAAAACAACCAGTTAATTCTATCTTTAGCTCTTGCCAGCTAGATATTTTGTCATTTTCTGAACTCTCTATTTCGTCGGTCAGCTCTTCAGTTAGTTTTTTATTACAACTACCAGTTTTGTCAGTGTGACTCCAGTTAGCTTCGGGATCTCCGTCCGTCGGGAAACACTATCTTCTGCTCATTGGGTATCACTGTGACTTTTCTTCTTTCCCTTTACCGATGGTGTGCACTCCATCGGCGTTATCTGTCACTTAGTGAATACTTGACTTTTATGCATTGTTGAAAGCATAACCTTTGTTCCATTGATTCTTTGAAGTCTTTGGCATTATGTACATGACCGTACATATAATATCAATTTGACATCAATGACAATACAAACCATTAACTGATTTAATGCCTTGCATTATCTTCAACTAAATATTATCAAACATTTAATCAGTTTCATGTCATTACAATCTTGGCTATATTCTGCAATTTAAAAATAAACTCTGACATATCTGAAGGTTTTATATGGTTTGTGATGTTGTGTTAATCTCATGCTCCACTTCAAGGTCGATGTTCAATGGGTGATTAGTCGATCACCTAGTATCTCCTGGTCGTGTTGAGCCATTGTGAGATCTCTGCTGATTGAAGCGAAACAGAGTATTGAAGACATTGAAGGGTGTCCCCCCTTGGTTTTGGAGAACCTAAAGTGTAGAAGGATGGATCTGTATCCCTGTTAGTTGGTCCTTTTCAGTCTTGGTTGAATACCAAGAGTTGGCTACTCTGTAAAATACATCAAAGGGTGAAAAGGTTGATGTTCAATAATCACAGCGTAAAAAAGAACCAACAAAATGGTGACTCTACTAGGGAGATAAGTATGAATTGCATAATTAATAAGCTTTCAGTTGAGCTTGGCTCCTTGCCTTCTTAATTTTCAGTACAGTTAAGTCTATCCAGATTTGCATAGAGTTAAAAGTTATTTTCATATCATGGGGTTTGAAGGATATTGTTTTGTGTCTGAGATATTTGTGTCCAAGAGTTCATGTCTTGTGAGGAGTTAGTTTTGTCTTGTAAAGGTCTTTTGCAAAGGGTTTGTCCTTGCAGACTGTCATAATATTTTCCAATTTTTATTGGGTGGCGACTCCAATCTCTACAGCAGTGCTGAATGAAAGATTTATTTCAAAATATCTGCAAGATGATAAAGAAAATCAAAAGATCTTGAGGTGAAGCAGCATCCCTAAGAAAAGCAGGGTGAGATTCTAAGGATTTCAAGAATGGACACCAACGAAGAAACCAATGACCATGCAATGCTCCCCCATCAGGAGAATCTGAAAGATTAAATGCAAGTGTGAGAGAATTTGAGTTGGGATTACACCTCGGTGGTTTCAAGTTCTCTGTCCTCTAAGAGGAGGTGGCGACTCTACAAAATATTTAGTGGAAGGTATGAAGGTGATTTCAGATCTAGTATCTTGCAACCACTACAATATGTGCCAGGTATTTTTCTCTTCATGGTAAAAATTTTCCATGAGAATAATTATGAATAGTTTCCTTATTAGGTGAAGAAGTCACTAAAAAGAGAAGGAAAGTGAGTTTAAAGGTTTCTCATACTTCTTGTTTTACAAATCTCAGTTATCAGATTCAGGAGTATGTTATGTTATGTGAGACAAATGATTGCATAAGTGGGAAAGAAATCTTTGTAAATGAGAAAATGTATTGTTAATAAATAGTGCAATGGAGAATCTAGATCCAATAGATCAAGATATGTTGCATAGATCTGAAAATTTTCAAGCATATCTTGAAGAAATTCAAAAGGGTATTGCACTATTTAGTCAAAGAATACAAGACCAAGCCATTTTGTTTTTGAAAAGACATGTAGGAGAAATAAATGAAGAATCCATACATGTGTTTTATAAAAGATTTTCCAATGCATATGATAAGCTGTTGGAAGGGATTGAACTTCAAGAGTCTGCATATCTTCATTTGTTTTTAGAGCTTTCTATGCCTAAGTTAGCATATTGGTTTGCATCATGTAAAGATTAAGGCATTCAACTTATTAAAAAATGGATAAATGAGTTTGAAAAATGTGAATCTAAAAGTACTGATTATGCTGACTCTAGTTATGATGACAATGCTGATTATGATGCTGATAGTGAAGTTACTAAATGTCAAGATGTCAAAGATGAAAATATAGTTGCGGATGTTTCTGTTGGATTTGAAGATTTGTTTTATTATCAGCATGACAGGGCAGACCTTTGTTCTCAATTTAGGGAAGAGTCTTGTGATCAGCAAGAGAGTGATTATTATGCGGATGTGAGTGGCTATGATGACTCTTTTTCCCAAGATGATGTGAGTCGAGAGGTTGTAGTCCTTGTGTTAAATGGCGAAGATATTTGCAGCAACAAAGGAGAGGTTAAAGAAGAGGAAAATGAAGTCCAATGTTCATTGAGCAGCTAAAAAATTTTAGAACTATTGGCTGTCAATTTTCAGAGGTATGCGCCTAATGTAGGTTATACTTTGCAATGCCTGGTTGATATTTGTTTTGATAATGAAGACATGCTAATGGATGCAAAGTATGGAACCTATGCTGATTTTTCTTTTCCTACTTCCGAGACAAACAATGTGCATGATGGAAATGCATGTGATTGGGATAAATTTGATTATGTCAAGTATGATGAGTATGATGACTCATGTGCAGGTATGGATTCAGATTTTGATGAGTTTGACATGGATGATTCTTGTATGCATCAGAATACTGATTACTCCCTTGAGAAGAGTGAAAGGTCTACATGTGTGTTTTCAGATTTGCAAATGGAAAATGAATTGTTATTTGATTATACATTTTCAGATTTAGAGGATTCTTGTAAAGGCTCTGATCAGCAAGCTATCTCTGGTCTAATGCAATCAGATGTTTGTGTGAAAATGTTCCATCCTAGTTTGCAAATAAATGTTGTGAATGAAACTTATGTTTTAGTGCAAACTGGTGTTCATGATGATTTTTTTTCCAGCCATGAAGAGGAGCTGAAATGTTTTATTTTTCAACTTGTCAATGATGGCCAAGGGTGTGATGTTTTTATGTCACAAAGTAATCAGCATTTGCAGTATTGTGTTGATTTCCATGTATTCAAGGATGATGATTATGCTAGTGGTGTTTACTATGATACACTGATAAGAAGTTGCAGCATGATTGATCAAGCATATGACAGTGATAATTTCATCTTACCTTTAATCCATAGAAATGAGAATCAAGTTTTTGATAGAGGTAAGCAGTGAGTTTAGTTTGATGGCTCGGAGCAATTTTGTAAATAATGTAAATGCCTTGTAAAGTTGTTTTTTCTTTTAGTTGTGTGTTAGGTGTTTGGTGTTCAATAAGGAACCCGATTTTGGAAAGTTGAGAAGAAATCTGATTTTTGAGTGGTCTGCTCAACCCAAGAGATTCTGAATTCTCTACGTGCCCGCAAGGGTCACATGTCCCCAGAC
This sequence comes from Thuja plicata, assembly GCA_018584345.1. Lineage (NCBI taxonomy): Eukaryota > Viridiplantae > Streptophyta > Pinopsida > Cupressales > Cupressaceae > Thuja > Thuja plicata. The sequence goes on from MU226255.1 coordinate 758,155, forward strand.
AGAGCCACTATTGGTACTCTCAAATTTGGCACAAATTTGGAGTGACCAATTCAAAATTTTCTCTAAGGCGGTGAGTACCCCTGAAAACCTTTTGAAAAAGCCTACTTGAAATGCAAGTGAAATATGATTTGATGATTTTTATGAGATACCAATTGGGGAACATGTTAAAAACCTATCATGGGGTAGATGAAATGAGTCACAACATTCAAAATTCAGATTTGATGATTTTCGGAGACAGATGTTTAAAGGTGTTCACTTAAATCTGCATTCTGCATATTCCCTGATTATAGAAAATGACCTACTTTGCATGCTTGCATCTTTGGCCGAATAAAGTTTCATGATATAAGGATGGGTCTAAGGTGTTGTAGGCATGAGAGAGAAGCTCTACTTCCATTTGCAAATTCCTAGGAATTCATATGATAAGTTTGCCCAAACTATTCCGTTTGCAATCAATTAAGTTTCCCACACTGTGAAAGTGCAAAACTCCAAATGACCTACTTTGAGATCTTGCATTTCGTACCTGGTTGAGTTTCATGGATAATTGAATGCTCCCCTATATTGTAATCATGACAAGGTTATCCCATGAGGATTTTCATGCTTGTGCCAATCCATCTGCTTAGTTTGCTCAGCCAATTCCAAACTTGATTTATGTAGTTTCACTATGTTTTGAAATCAGAAGTGGGTAAAGGGCTGACTTTGGGGATTCATACTAATTGACCAGTTGATGATCAGAACAAGCTAATTGAAGATTTATTTTCTTCATGTGAAAGTGAACCTATATCTAGAGTTTCAGACCATAAGGCATTCATTTGATGGTTTAAACAAGTCAAATCCAAGTGGCATTTATTCAGTTTTCTGTGTATCAAATGATTTCTCGTCCAGGAGGTTGACTTTGCATGTCGATTTCTCAGTGTCACTTGATGGTCATGATGAGTTAGTTGGATATCTGCATTCTGTGTGCGAGGTTTTACCAACTTGGAAAGTTTCAAAGATTCAGGAGCTGATCTGCTATGTTTTGCAAGAGGAATCCAAAGGCACTTTGTTGCAAATTTTACATCTGCATTTGTCTTTCCATAATTTTATAAAGTGGCTCACTTCGAAGGTTCACTTTTTATGACCGGTTGATGTTCATAGCATGAGGTTTGTTGCACTGTGTTGTAGGCATGTGAGAGAGTATCCATATCCATTTTTAGCCCCCCATGTGCTTGTTTGATCATTTTTCCAGAGCCTTTCCATTTGCAGTTTGTTAAGTTTCATTGAATGTGCAAAGTCCATATTTTAAGTGACCTACTTGGAGGTCTCCCAGTTTGTACCCGGTTCAAGGTCAAGAAGAATTGAGGGTTGTTCTGCATTGTAGACCTAGGAGTGACTCTTCCTTAAGATTTTTGGATCTCTACCAATCTGTCTGGTCACTTTCTTAAGTCATTTCCAAACCAGACTTTTGCATATTTCACTATTTTATTCCAGAATGTTTCTAATAGGATGACTTTGATATTTGTTGGTTTTTCACCTTATGGTTTTCTGAGTGAGCTAATTGTGGATTCATTTTCCTTGTATGGGAGTGAATGAATACCCAAGATTCTAGTTCATGAAGGTTTCAGATGATGAATTTTCAAAGTTAGTTTTGAAGGTGATTTGTGCAGATTGGCGGTGCAGACAGAATTAGTTTTTTTAAGAGGCTATATTTGATCAGTGATATCTTTTGGCTCAAATCTTTCTATGCAATTTCCTCTGGCACGTGTTCTCACATGTTGGGATTGAACCTAATTTTATGACGGCGCATTCCTGTGAAGTCATTCAGTCAGTTTTCAAAGCTCATTCAAGAAGCTACTTGTCATTAGTGTGTTCAATTTGCAAAATTGTAAAAGTCAAGTTTTAAGTGATTTCCAGTTCAGTATTTTCAGGTCCAGATTGCATGATCAATCAAGCTTATGTTGTCAAAAGAAAAATAATTACTAAAATGGAAAATCAATGGCGCAGTTCCTATATGTACCTCCTTTTGCCCTTAGAATCAAATAAGTTCGGTGTAACTCATATTGACTGGAAATACATTGAAACATGTGCAGCGAGTGCTAGAGAATTTAAATTACTTTCAACTATTTCATAAGAGAACCATAGTACCATTGATATTGATAATATAAAAGAGGCTCCTATGGCAGGAACAACACATTTGCATAGCGACATTTGTGAATCTTCAAATTTGATAGATAAAGCAATAGTTACGGTTCATAATGAAATAATTTACCAAGTGGTGAGCATTATTCATGACACAACTGCTAAAAGTCTCTTATTGTGAATGAAAAAGATTTTAATGAGCTCCCTCCATAATTGTGTTTGAATTTGGGTGTTCCAAGCACTATTATGAGATCATTGTATTTGGTTCCATCTCCCATGCATCGCCTGACTTCTTTAATGCTTGCAAGCCAACTCCGTAGAGCAATCAGGGAAGAACGCCCAAATTGCCCCACTGTACCTGTCACTGATAATGGAAGCACTCACTTCACGCAAATGTTCTAAGTTCTTTTCATATGAGCGGTTGGAGTTATTGGGTGCTTATTTTTGAAATATGTCCATCAGTCAGCATCTTTTCATGAAATATGAAAATAAGGATGAAGGACAGTTATCAGCACGTGGAGCTGAGGCAGTTTGTAACAAAACTCTTCATTGCTTAGCACTGGATCGCAATTTGCAGGGGTACATTCAAGATGAACTATTTGATGTGTGCAAATGGGTTGCTCCTGGGCTATTTTGAAGAAGTATCGTTCCTTGCTCTTGCAACTCAGGAAATCCTAACAGTCTCCAAATGGGGAAAGTTTGTGACAAGGGACGTCGATGGATTTACTCCAAAACAATATCAGATGTTGTGGAGGTTTTAATTGGAGCATTAAAACATTAAAACAAATGCAGATTGCAAGGTAGACAGTCAGTGTTAATGGCTGCGCTGAACATTGAAAGGATAGAGAAGCATGTGTTAAATAAAAAACAAAGAGGCTGCATTAGATTTGATAGCAAAACTAAGCGTATGAAGAGGGAGGAGTTTAAAACTCCAAGCAAATACATTTAGCAGGTGTAAAATCGAAATCTGCAAATCCCCCCAGAAGGAGAAGTCTCGCGCAAAGATTGGAAAGAGGAAACTGTGCAGTATCTTTGGAGGTTTGTTTTCAAACTTCACGCAAGGGCATGACCAGGCAATCAATTGTATGACAAATGGCGAGGAGTGTTGCGTAGATGTTGGAGCATGACCTGCGCATGACAATGAACACATGTTGTGTTGAAAGAAGTAAAATCTGCGCTAAAACCAAGCAAATGAAATATGAAAAGTAAATGCTGCGTGGATTGCAGATATCATTGCGCTGAGTGCATGGAGTGCCCAGCATATCCTTGGGGGCTGTTCAAAATATTAACCATTTGCAAATTCCCCTCCTTCCACCGTGCACGCTAGAAGCCAGAAGCCAGCGCAGGAGAGCAAGGCATTAGAGAAGTGTCTACGCAGATTTTGGAGGACAGCCACAAACTTTCAAAACCAAAGCTAATGCAATTTGCAATTTAAAACATGGACCAGTATAAAGACAAAGGCCAACACAGATTGGAGGGAGTTGTAATGTTTTAAAACACTTAAAAGTCAGCACAAACATTTGAAATTGCCTGCGCCGGGCATAGGAAGTGGGCCAAGGGATGCCCAGTAGCATAGAAAACATTTCAAGCATTCAAAACATTACAAACAAAATGCATGGAAATAAATGGATAAGTGTTGCGCATTGAAAGAGGCTATCATGTTTAAAAAACCTTGCGCGGTATGAAGGGGAAGATGTTTCTCCTCCAAGAGGTTGCGCAATGCCAAAAGCAAGAAGGCCAATGCATAATAGGAAGAACCAGCTTGCGTGGACTCCCCCAAGAGAAGCTGCGCTAATGATGAAGGCAAAAAACATTTTAATTAAGCAACAAGCAATCTAGCTTGTGCAAGGTTGAGGTAAGGGAGATGCTTGCAGTTTCAAACTAATGGTTTGGGCAGTGTAAGATAAATACAACCCTGCCAGCATCCTCCCTTGCCCGCGTGAAAGATGGAGGTCAGCGCTGGATTTGAAATAAAGACAGCTGAGGTGCTGCGCAAGATACAACCAATTGAGGCATTAAAAACTTGAAATGCCACATTCCAGGTGAATAGAAGAACATGGGTTGCGAGTGTTTTAGGGAGGCTGTGTAGAATTTCCACATGATGCTGCGCAGAGTAGTGAAACTAAATTCTACAACCTTGGAGGAGTTGCGTGAAGTTCCAAGGAGGCTGCCACACTATAAAATCTGCAAAAGCCATTATCCCACATTGGTGGGGTGAGGTTGTTTTTTGATATTCTTATATGTCAGCGCTTTCATTTAGGGCCCGTTTGGTTGCACCCCATAACTGGGTTATGCCGCCCATAACCCGGTTATGGGGTGCAATTTCCTGTTTGAGAACCCTTTTACAAAATGCGAATGTGGATTTGCGTGACCCCATTTCGCCGAAAACTCGGATGTCGGAATGACTTTGGAATCCACGGTTTTGTTGAGAACTAAACCCATTTTAATTTTTTCGTCGAGTCCGGGCAACTCCACGTTTTTGGACTTCAAATCAATTTTAATTTTTTGTCGGGTCCGCACATAACCACGTTTTGACGCAGCCATTTCCACGGTTTCGAAATAGCGATTGCCGCGTGTTCGTTGCGG